>CM049430.1:0-208460 GCA_026929855.1 Poa annua | reverse complement strand
GTACCCCAAAACCGTGTGCAATAACCCATGAAAGCGGCCAGAAATGCCCGAAATCACGAGTTTTAATGATATCAAGAAAATTGGGTGCCGGGTCCTGGACCATTTAAATCCACGTCAGACCCCAAAACCATGTGCTATAACCATGAAAACGGCCAGAAATGCCCGAAATCACGAGTTTTTATGATATCGAGAAAATTGGCTGACGGGTCCCGGACCATAAAATCCACGTCGGACCCCAAAACCGTGTGCTATAGCCCATGAAAACGGCCAAAAATGCCCGAAATCATGAGTTTTTATGATTTCCAGAAAATTAGGTGTGGGTCCCGGACCATTTAAATCCACGTCGGACCCCAAAACCATGTGCTATAGCCCATGAAAACGGCCAGAAATGCCCGAAATCACGAGTTTTTTATGATTTCGAGAAAATCGTTTGACGGGTCCTAGACCATATAAATTCATGTCGGACCCCAAAACCGTGTGCTATAGCCCACGAAAACAGCGAGATATGCCCAAAATCACGAGTTTTTTACGATTTCGTGAAAATCGTGTGACGGGGCCCGGACCATATAAATCCACGACGGACCCCAAAACCGTGTGCTATAGCCCAGAAAAACAGCCAGAAATGCCCGAAATCATGAGTTTTTTTTATTTCATGAAAATTGTCTGACGGCGCCCATACCATATAAATCCACGTCAGACCCCAAAACCGTGTGCTATAACCCATGAAAACGGCCAGAAATGCCTGAAATCACGAGTTTTTATGATATCGAGAAAATTGGCTGATGGGGCCCGGACCATAAAATCCGCGTCGGACCCCAAAACCGTGTGCTATAGCCCATGAAAACGGCCCAAAATGCCCGAAATCATGAGTTTTTATGATTTCCAGAAAATTGGGTGTGTGTCCCGGACCATTTAAATCCACGTCAGACCCCAAAACCGTGTGCAATACCCATGAAAGCGGCCAGAAATGACCGAAATCACGAGTTTTTATGATATCGAGAAAATTGGGTGCCGAGTCCCGACCATTTAAATCCACGTCGGACCCCAAAACCGTGTGCTATAGCCCATTGAATTGGCCAGAAATGTCCAAAATCATGAGTTTTGTATGATTTCGAGAAAATCGTGTGTCGTGCCCCGGACCATATAAATCCACGACGGACCCCAAAACCGTGTGCTATAGCCCACGAAAACGGCCAGAAATGACCGAAATCACGAGTTTTTTATGATTTTGTGAAAATCGTGTGGCGGGGCCCATTCCATATAAATCCACGTCAGACCCCAAAACTGTGTGTTATAACCCATGAAAGCGGCCAGAAATGCCCAAAATCACGAGTTTTTATGATACCGAGAAAATTGCGTGCCGGGTCCCGGACCATTTAAATCCACGTCGGACCCAAAAACCGTGTGCTATAGCCCGTGAAAACGGCCGGAAATGACCGAAATCACGAAATTTTTATGATTTTGAGAAAATCGTGTGACGGGTCCCGGACCATATAAATCCACGTCGGACCCCAAAATCGTCTGCTATAGCCCATGAAAACGGCCAGAAATGCCCGAAATCACGAGTTTTTTTATGATTTCGAGAAAATCGTGTGACGGGTCCCGGACCATATAAATCCACGTCGGACCCCAAAACCGTGTGCAATAACCCATGAAAGCGGCCAGAAATGCCCGAAATCACGAGTTTTTAATGATATCAAGAAAATTGGGTACCGGGTCCCGGACCATTTAAATCCACGTCAGACCCCAAAACCATGTGCTATAACCCATGAAAACGGCCAGAAATGCCCGAAATCACGAGTTTTTATGATATCGAGAAAATTGGCTGACGGGTCCCGGACCATAAATCCACGTCGGACCCCAAAACCGTGTGCTATAGCCCATGAAAACGGCCATAAATGCCCGAAATCATGAGTTTTTATGATTTCCAGAAAATTAGGTGTGGGTCCCCGGACCATTTAAATCCACGTCGGACCCCAAAACCATGTGCTATAGCCCATGAAAACGGCCAGAAATGCCCGAAATCACGAGTTTTTTATGATTTCGAGAAAATCGTTTGACGGGTCCCGGACCATATAAATTCATGTCGGACCCCAAAACCGTGTGCTATAGCCCACGAAAACAGCGAGATATGCCCAAAATCACAAGTTTTTTACGATTTCGTGAAAATCGTGTGACGGGGCCCGGACCATATAAATCCACGACGGACCCCAAAAACCGTGTGCTATAGCCCACAAAAACGGCCAGAAATGCCCGAAATCATGAGTTTTTTCTGATTTCATGAAAATCGTCTCACGGCGCCCATACCATATAAATCCACGTCAGACCCCAAAACCGTGTGCTATAACCCATGAAAACGGCCAGAAATGCCTGAAATCACGAGTGTTTATGATATCGAGAAAATTGGCTGATGGGGCCCGGACCATAAAATCCGCGTCGGACCCCAATACCGTGTGCTATAGCCCATGAAAACGGCCCAAAATGCCCGAAATCATGAGTTTTTATGATTTCCAGAAAATTGGGTGTGTGTCCCGGACCATTTAAATCCACGTCAGACCCCAAAACCGTGTGCAATAACCCATGAAAGCGGCCAGAAATGACCGAAATCACGAGTTTTTATGATATCGAGAAAATTGGGTGCCGAGTCCCGACCATTTAAATCCACGTCGGACCCCAAAACCGTGTGCTATAGCCCATTGAATTGGCCAGAAATGTCCGAAATCATGAGTTTTGTATGATTTCGAGAAAATCGTGTGTCGTGCCCCGGACCATATAAATCCACGACGGACCCCAAAACCGTGTGCTATAGCCCACGAAAACGGCCAGAAATGACCGAAATCACGAGTTTTTTATGATTTTGTGAAAATCGTGTGGCGGGGCCCATTCCATATAAATCCACGTCAGACCCCAAAACCGTGTGCTATAACCCATGAAAGCGGCCAGAAATGCCCAAAATCTCGAGTTTTAATGATATCAAGAAAATTGCGTGCCGGGTCCCGGACCATTTAAATCCACGTCGGACCCCAAAACCGTGTGCTGTAGCCCGTGAAAACGGCCGGAAATGACCGAAATCACGAAAATTTTTATGATTTTGAGAAAATCGTGTGACGGGTCCCGGACCATATAAATCCACGTCGGACCCCAAAATCGTCTGCTATAGCCCATGAAAACGGCCAGAAATGCCCGAAATCACGAGTTTTTTTATGATTTCGAGAAAATCGTGTGACGGGTCCCGGACCATATAAATCCACGTCGGACCCCAAAACCGTGTGCAATAACCCATGAAAGCGGCCAGAAATGCCCGAAATCACGAGTTTTAATGATATCAAGAAAATTGGGTACCGGGTCCCGGACCATTTAAATCCACGTCAGACCCCAAAACCATGTGCTATAACCCATGAAAACGGCCAGAAATGCCCAAAATCACGAGTTTTTTATGATTTCCAGAAAATTAGGTGTGGGGTCCCGGACCATTTAAATCCACGTCGGACCCCAAAACCATGTGCTATTGCCCATGAAAACGGCCAGAAATGCCCGAAATCACGAGTTTTTTATGATTTCGAGAAATCGTTTGACGGGTCCTAGACCATATAAATTCATGTCGGACCCCAAAACCGTGTGCTATAGCCCACGAAAACAGCGAGATATGCCCAAAATCACGAGTTTTTTACGATTTCGTGAAAATCGTGTGACGGGGCCCGGACCATATAAATCCACGACGGACCCCAAAACCGTGTGCTATAGCCCACAAAAACGGCCAGAAATGCCCGAAATCATGAGTTTTTTCTGATTTCATGAAAATCGTCTCACGGCGCCCATACCATATAAATCCACGTCAGACCCCAAACCGTGTGCTATAACCCATGAAAACGGCCAGAAATGCCTGAAATCACGAGTTTTTATGATATCGAGAAAATTGGCTGATGGGGCCCGGACCATAAAATCCGCGTCGGACCCCAAAACCGTGTGCTATAGCCCATGAAAACGGCCCAAAATGCCCGAAATCATGAGTTTTTATGATTTCCAGAAAATTGGGTGTGTGTCCCGGACCATTTAAATCCACGTCAGACCCCAAAACCGTGTGCAATAACCCATGAAAGCGGCCAGAAATGACCGAAATCACGAGTTTTTATGGTATCGAGAAAATTGTGTGCCGAGTCCCGACCATTTAAATCCACGTCGGACCCCAAAACCGTGTGCTATAGCCCATTGAATTGGCCAGAAATGTCCGAAATCATGAGTTTTGTATGATTTCGAGAAAATCGTGTGTCGTGCCCCGGACCATATAAATCCACGACGGACCCCAAAACGTGTGCTATAGCCCACGAAAACGGCCCAGAAATGCCCAAAATTCACGAGTTTTTTATGATTTTGTGAAAATCGTGTGGCGGGGCCCATTCCATATAAATCCACGTCAGACCCCCAAAACCGTGTGCTATAACCCATGAAAGCGGCCAGAAATGCCCAAAATCATGAGTTTTTATGATACCGAGAAAATTGGGTGGCGGGTCCCGGATCATTTAAATCTACGTCGGACCCCAAAACCGTGTTCTATAGCCCATTGAAATGGCTAGAAATGTCCGAAATCATGAGTTTTTTATGATTTCGAGAAAATCGTGTGACGGGGCCCGGACCATATAAATCCACGACGGACCCCAAAATCGTGTGCTATTGCCCACGAAAACGGCCAGAAATGTCCAAAATCACGAGTTTTTTATGATTTCGTGAAAATCGTGTGATGGGGCCCATACCATATAAATCCACGTCAGACCACAAAACCGTGTGCAATAACCCATGAAAGCGGCCAGAAATGACCGAAATCACGAGTTTTTTACGATTTCGTGAAATCGTGTGACGGGGCCCGGACCATATAAATCCACGACGGATCCCAAAACCGTGTGCTATAGCCCACAAAAACGGCCAGAAATGCCCGAAATCATGAGTTTTTTTTGATTTCATGAAAATCGTCTGACGACGCCCCATACCATATAAATCCCACGTCAGACCCCAAAACCGTGTGCTATAACCCATGAAAACGGCCAGAAATGCCCGAAATCACGAGTTTTTATGATATCGAGAAAATTGGCTGATGTGGCCCGGACCATAAAATCCGCGTCGGACCCCAAAACCGTGTGCTATAGCCCATGAAAACGGCCCAAAATGCCCGAAATCATGAGTTTTTATGATTTCCAGAAAATTGGGTGTGTGTCCCGGACCATTTAAATCCACGTCAGACCCAAAACCGTGTGCAATAACCCATGAAAGCGGCCAGAAATGACCGAAATCAGGAGTTTTTATGATATCGAGAAAATTAGGTGCCGAGTCCCGACCATTTAAATCCACGTCGGACACCAAAACCGTGTGCTATAGCCCATTGAAATGGCCAGAAATGTCCGAAATCATGAGTTTTGTATGATTTCGAGAAAATCGTGTGTCGTGCCCCGGACCATATAAATCCACGACGGACCCCAAAACCGTGTGCTATAGCCCACGAAAACGGCCAGAAATGCCCAAAATCACGAGTTTTTTATGATTTCGTGAAAATCGTGTGGCGGGGCCCATTCCATATAAATCCACGTCAGACCCCAAAACCGTGTGCTATAACCCATGAAAACGGCCAGAAATGCCCAAAATCACGAGTTTTTATGATACCGAGAAAATTGGGTGGCGGGTCCCGGACCATATAAATCCACGACGGATCCCAAAACCGTGTGCTATAGCCCACAAAAAACGGCCAGAAATGCCCGAAATCATGAGTTTTTTTTGATTTCATGAAAATCGTCTGACGGCGCCCATACCATATAAATCCACGTCAGACCCCAAAACCGTGTGCTATAACCCATGAAAACGGCCAGAAATGCCCGAAATCACGAGTTTTTATGATATCGAGAAAATTGGCTGACGGGGCCCGGACCATAAAATCCGCGTCGGACCCCAAAACCGTGTGCTATAGCCCATGAAAACGGCCAAAAATGCCGAAATCATGAGTTTTTATGATTTCCAGAAAATTGGGTGTGTGTCCCGGATCATTTAAATCCACGTCAGACCCCAAAACCGTGTGCAATAACCCATGAAAGCTGCCAGAAATGCCCGAAATCACGAGTTTTAATGATATCAAGAAAATTGGGTGCCGGGTCCCGGACCATTTAAATCCACGTCGGACCCCAAAACCGTGTGCTATAGCCCATGAAAACGGCCAGAAATGACCGAAATCACGAAAAAAATTATGATTTTGAGAAAATCGTGTGACGGGTCCCGGACCATATAAATCCACGTCGGACCCCCAAATCGTCTGCTATAGCCCATGAAAACGGCCAGAAATGCCCGAAATCTAGAGTTTTTTTATGATTTCGAGAAAATCGTGTGACGGGTCCCGGACCATATAAATCCACGTCGGACCCCAAAACCGTGTGCAATAACCCATGAAAGCGGCCAGAAATGCCCGAAATCACGAGTTTTAATGATATCAAGAAAATTGGGTGCCGGGTCCCGGACCATTTAAATCCACGTCAGACCCCAAAACCATGTGCTATAACCCATGAAAACGGCCAGAAATGCCCGAAATCACGAGTTTTTATGATATCGAGAAAATTGGCTGACGGGTCCCGGACCATAAATCCACGTCGGACCCCAAAACCGTGTGCTATAGCCCATGAAAACGGCCAAAAATGCCCGAAATCATGAGTTTTTATGATTTCCAGAAAATTAGGTGTGGGTCCCGGACCATTTAAATCCACGTCGGACCCCAAAACCATGTGCTATAGCCCATGAAAACGGCCAGAAATGCCCGAAATCACGAGTTTTTTATGATTTCGAGAAAATCGTTTGACGGGTCCTAGACCATATAAATTCATGTCGGACCCCAAAACCGTGTGCTATAGCCCACGAAAACAGCGAGATATGCCCAAAATCACGAGTTTTTTACGATTTCGTGAAAATCGTGTGACGGGGCCCGGACCATATAAATCCACGACGGACCCCAAAACCGTGTGCTATAGCCCACAAAAACAGCCAGAAATGCCCGAAATCATGAGTTTTTTTGATTTCATGAAAATTGTCTGACGGCGCCCATACCCATATAAATCCACGTCAGACCCCAAAACCGTGTGCTATAACCCATGAAAACGGCCAGAAATGACTGAAATCACGAGTTTTTATGATATCGAGAAAATTGGCTGATGGGGCCCGGACCATAAAATCCGCGTCGGACCCCAAAAACCGTGTGCTATAGCCCATGAAAACGGCCCAAAATGCCCGAAATCATGAGTTTTTATGATTTCCAGAAAATTGGGTGTGTGTCCCCGGACCATTTAAATCCACGTCAGACCCCAAAACCGTGTGCAATAACCCATGAAAGCGGCCAGAAATGACCGAAATCACGAGTTTTTATGATATCGAGAAAATTGGGTGCCGAGTCCCGACCATTTAAATCCACGTCGGACCCCAAAACCGTGTGCTATAGCCCATTGAATTGGCCAGAAATGTCCGAAATCATGAGTTTTGTATGATTTCGAGAAAATCGTGTGTCGTGCCCCGGACCATATAAATCCACGACGGACCCCAAAACCGTGTGCTATAGCCCACGAAAACGGCCAGAAATGCCCAAAATCACGAGTTTTTTATGATTTTGTGAAAATCGTGTGGCGGGGCCCATTCCATATAAATCCACGTCAGACCCCAAAACCGTGTGCTGTAACCCATGAAAGCGGCCAGAAATGCCCAAAATCACGAGTTTTTATGATACCGAGAAAATTGGGTGGCGGGTCCCGGATCATTTAAATCTACGTCGGACCCCAAAACCGTGTTCTATAGCCCATTGAAATGGCTAGAAATGTCCGAAATCATGAGTTTTTTATGATTTCGAGAAAATCGTGTGACGGGGCCCGGACCATATAAATCCACGACGGACCCCAAAATCGTGTGCTATTGCCCACGAAAACGGCCAGAAATGTCCAAAATCACGAGTTTTTTATGATTTCGTGAAAATCGTGTGATGGGGCCCATACCATATAAATCCACGTCAGACCACAAAACCGTGTGCAATAACCCATGAAAGCGGCCAGAAATGACCGAAATCACGAGTTTTTTACGATTTCGTGAAATCGTGTGACGGGGCCCGGACCATATAAATCCACGACGGATCCCAAAACCGTGTGCTATAGCCCACAAAAACGGCCAGAAATGCCCGAAATCATGAGTTTTTTTTGATTTCATGAAAATCGTCTGACGGCGCCCATACCATATAAATCCACGTCAGACCCCAAAACCGTGTGCTATAACCCATGAAAACGGCCAGAAATGCCCGAAATCACGAGTTTTTATGATATCGAGAAAATTGGCTGATGGGGCCCGGACCATAAAATCCGCGTCGGACCCCAAAACCGTGTGCTATAGCCCATGAAAACGGCCCAAAATGCCCGAAATCATGATTTTTTATGATTTCTAGAAAATTGGGTGTGTGTCCCGGACCATTTAAATCCACGTCAGACCCCAAAACCGTTTGCAATAACCCATGAAAGCGGCCAGAAATGACCGAAATCACGAGTTTTTATGATATCGAGAAAATTAGGTGCCGAGTCCCGACCATTTAAATCCACGTCGGACCCCAAAACCGTGTGCTATAGCCCATTGAAATGGCCAGAAATGTCCGAAATCATGAGTTTTGTATGATTTCGAGAAAATCGTGTGTCGTGCCCCGGACCATATAAGTCCACGACGGACCCCAAAACCGTGTGCTATAGCCCACGAAAACGGCCAGAAATGCCCAAAATCATGAGTTTTTTATGATTTCGTGAAATCGTGTGGCGGGGCCCATTCCATATAAATCCACGTCAGACCCCAAAACCGTGTGCTATAACCCATGAAAGCGGCCAGAAATGCCCAAAATCACGAGTTTTTATGATACCGAGAAAATTGGGTGGCGGGTCCCGGACCATTTAAATCTACGTCGGACCCCAAAACCGTGTTCTATAGCCCATTGAAATGGCTAGAAATGTCCGAAATCATGAGTTTTTTATGATTTCGAGAAAATCGTGTGACGGGGCCCGGACCATGTAAATCCACGACGGACCCAAAAATCGTGTGCTATTGCCCACGAAAACGGCCAGAAATGTCCAAAATCACGAGTTTTTTATGATTTCGTGAAAATCGTGTGATGGGGCCCATACCATATAAATCCACGTCAGACCACAAAACCGTGTGCAATAACCCATGAAAGCGGCCAGAAATGACCGAAATCACGAGTTTTTTACGATTTCGTGAAAATCGTGTGACGGGGCCCGGACCATATAAATCCACGACGGATCCCAAAACCGTGTGCTATAGCCCACAAAAACGGCCAGAAATGCCCGAAATCATGAGTTTTTTTTGATTTCATGAAAATCGTCTGACGGCGCCCATACCATATAAATCCACGTCAGACCCCAAAACCGTGTGCTATAACCCATGAAAACGGCCAGAAATGCCCGAAATCACGAGTTTTTATGATATCGAGAAAATTGGCTGACGGGGCCCGGACCATAAAATCCGCGTCGGACCCCAAAACCGTGTGCTATAGCCCATGAAAACGGCCAAAAATGCCCGAAATCATGAGTTTTTATGATTTTCAGAAAATTGGGTGTGTGTCCCGGATCATTTAAATCCACGTCAGACCCCAAAAACCGTGTGCAATAACCCATGAAAGCGGCCAGAAATGCCCGAAATCACGAGTTTTAATGATATCAAGAAAATTGGGTGCCGGGTCCCGGACCATTTAAATCCACGTCGGACCCCAAAACCGTGTGCTATAGCCCATGAAACGGCCAGAAATGACCGAAATCACGAAAAAAAATTATGATTTTGAGAAAATCGTGTGACGGGTCCCGGAGCATATAAATCCACGTCGGACCCCAAAATCGTCTGCTATAGCCCATGAAACGGCCAGAAATGCCCGAAATCACGAGTTTTTTTATGATTTCGAGAAAATCGTGTGACGGGTCCCGGACCATATAAATCCACGTCGGACCACAAAACCGTGTGCTATAGCCCATGAAAACTGCCAGAAATGCCTGAAATCACGAGTTTTTATGATATCGAAAAAATTTGGTGCCGGGTCCCGGACCATTTAAATCCACGTCGGACCCCAAACCGTGTGCTATAGCCCATTGAAATGGCCAGAAATGTCCAAAATCATGAGTTTTGTATGATTTCGAGAAAATCGTGTGTCGTGCCCCGGACCATATAAATCCACGACGGACCCCAAAACCGTGTGCTATAGCCCACAAAAACGGCCAGAAATGCCCAAAATCACGAGTTTTTTATGATTTCGTGAAAATCGTGTGGCGGGGGCCCATTCCATATAAATCCACGTCAGACCCCAAAACCGTGTGCTATAACCCATGAAAACGGCCAGAAATGCCCAAAATCACGAGTTTTTATGATACCGAGAAAATTGGGTGGCGGGTCCCGGACCATATAAATCCACGACGGATCCCAAAACCGTGTGCTATAGCCCACAAAAACGGCCAGAAATGCCGAAATCATGAGTTTTTTTTGATTTCATGAAAATCGTCTGACGGCGCCCATACCATATAAATCCACGTCAGACCCCAAAACCGTGTGCTATAACCCATGAAAACGGCCAGAAATGCCCGAAATCACGAGTTTTATGATATCGAGAAAATTGGCTGACGGGGCCCGGACCATAAAATCCGCGTCGGACCCCAAAACCGTGTGCTATAGCCCATGAAAACGGCCAAAAATGCCCGAAATCATGAGTTTTTATGATTTCCAGAAAATTGGGTGTGTGTCCCGGATCATTTAAATCCACGTCAGACCCCAAAACCGTGTGCAATAACCCATGAAAGCGGCCAGAAATGCCCGAAATCACGAGTTTTAATGATATCAAGAAAATTGGGTGCCGGGTCCCGGACCATTTAAATCCACGTCGGACCCCAAAACCGTGTGCTATAGCCCATGAAAACGGCCAGAAATGACCGAAATCACGAAAAAAATTATGATTTTGAGAAAATCGTGTGACGGGTCCCGGAGCATATAAATCCACGTCGGACCCCAAAATCGTCTGCTATAGCCCATGAAAACGGCCAGAAATGCCCGAAATCACGAGTTTTTTTATGATTTCGAGAAAATCGTGTGACGGGTCCCGGACCATATAAATCCACGTCGGACCACAAAACCGTGTGCTATAGCCCATGAAAACTGCCAGAATGCCTGAAATCACGAGTTTTTATTATATCGAAAAAATTTGGTGCCGGGTCCCGGACCATTTAAATCCACGTCGGACCCCAAACCGTGTGCTATAGCCCATTGAAATGGCCAGAAATGTCCAAAATCATGAGTTTTGTATGATTTCGAGAAAATCGTGTGTCGTGCCCCGGACCATATAAATCCACGACGGACCCCAAAACCGTGTGCTATAGCCCACAAAAACGGCCAGAAATGCCCAAAATCACGAGTTTTTTATGATTTCGTGAAAATCGTGTGGCGGGGCCCATTCCATATAAATCCACGTCAGACCCCAAAACCGTGTGCTATAACCCATGAAACGGCCAGAAATGCCCAAAATCACGAGTTTTATGATACCGAGAAAATTGGGTGGCGGGTCCCGGACCATATAAATCCACGACGGATCCCAAAACCGTGTGCTATAGCCCACAAAAACGGCCAGAAATGCCCGAAATCATGAGTTTTTTTTGATTTCATGAAAATCGTCTGACGGCGCCCATTACCATATAAATCCACGTCAGACCCCAAAACCGTGTGCTATAACCCATGAAAACGGCCAGAAATGCCCGAAATCACGAGTTTTTATGATATCGAGAAAATTGGCTGACGGGGCCCGGACCATAAAATCCGCGTCGGACCCCAAAACCGTGTGCTATAGCCCATGAAAACGGCCCAAAAATGCCCGAAATCATGAGTTTTTATGATTTCCAGAAATTGGGTGTGTGTCCCGGATCATTTAAATCCACGTCAGACCCCAAAACCGTGTGCAATAACCCATGAAAGCTGCCAGAAATGCCCGAAATCACGAGTTTTAATGATATCAAGAAATTGGGTGCCGGGTCCCGGACCATTTAAATCCACGTCGGACCCCAAAACCGTGTGCTATAGCCCATGAAAACGGCCAGAAATGACCGAAATCACGAAAAAAAATTATGATTTTGAGAAAATCGTGTGACGGGTCCCGGACCATATAAATCCACGTCGGACCCCAAAATCGTCTGCTATAGCCCATGAAAACGGCCAGAAATGCCCGAAATCTAGAGTTTTTTTATGATTTCGAGAAAATCGTGTGACGGGTCCCGGACCATATAAATCCACGTCGGACCCCAAAACCGTGTGCAATAACCCATGAAAGCGGCCAGAAATGCCCGAAATCACGAGTTTTAATGATATCAAGAAAATTGGGTGCCGGGTCCCGGACCATTTAAATCCACGTCAGACCCCCAAAACCATGTGCTATAACCCATGAAAACGGCCAGAAATGCCCGAAATCACGAGTTTTTATGATATCGAGAAAATTGGCTGACGGGTCCCGGACCATAAAATCCACGTCGGACCCCAAAACCGTGTGCTATAGCCCATGAAAACGGCCAAAAATGCCCGAAATCATGAGTTTTTATGATTTCCAGAAAATTAGGTGTGCGTCCCGGACCATTTAAATCCACGTCGGACCCCAAAACCATGTGCTATAGCCCATGAAAACGGCCAGAAATGCCCGAAATCACGAGTTTTTTATGATTTCGAGAAAATCGTTTGACGGGTCCTAGACCATATAAATTCATGTCGGACCCCAAAACCGTGTGCTATAGCCCACGAAAACAGCGAGATATGCCCAAATCACGAGTTTTTTACGATTTCGTGAAAATCGTGTGACGGGGCCCGGACCATATAAATCCACGACGGACCTCAAAACCGTGTGCTATAGCCCACAAAAACAGCCAGAAATGCCCGAAATCATGAGTTTTTTTGATTTCATGAAAATTGTCTGACGGCGCCCATACCATATAAATCCACGTCAGACCCCAAAACCGTGTGCTATAACCCATGAAAACGGCCAGAAATGCCTGAAATCACGAGTTTTTATGATATCGAGAAAATTGGCTGATGGGGCCCGGACCATAAAATCCGCGTCGGACCCCAAAACCGTGTGCTATAGCCCATGAAAACGGCCCAAAATGCCCGAAATCATGAGTTTTTATGATTTCCAGAAAATTGGGTGTGTGTCCCGGACCATTTAAATCCACGTCAGACCCCAAAACCGTGTGCAATAACCCATGAAAGCGGCCAGAAATGACCGAAATCACGAGTTTTTATGATATCGAGAAAATTGGGTGCCGAGTCCCGACCATTTAAATCCACGTCGGACCCCAAAACCGTGTGCTATAGCCCATTGAATTGGCCAGAAATGTCCGAAATCATGAGTTTTGTATGATTTCGAGAAAATCGTGTGTCGTGCCCCGGACCATATAAATCCACGACGGACCCCAAACCGTGTGCTATAGCCCACGAAAACGGCCAGAAATGCCCAAAATCACGAGTTTTTTATGATTTTGTGAAAATCGTGTGGCGGGGCCCATTCCATATAAATCCACGTCAGACCCCAAAACCGTGTGCTGTAACCCATGAAAGCGGCCAGAAATGCCCAAAATCACGAGTTTTTATGATACCGAGAAAATTGGGTGGCGGGTCCCGGATCATTTAAATCTACGTCGGACCCCAAAACCGTGTTCTATAGCCCATTGAAATGGCTAGAAATGTCCGAAATCATGAGTTTTTTATGATTTCGAGAAAATCGTGTGACGGGGCCCGGACCATATAAATCCACGACGGACCCCAAAATCGTGTGCTATTGCCCACGAAAACGGCCAGAAATGTCCAAAATCACGAGTTTTTTATGATTTCGTGAAAATCGTGTGATGGGGCCCATACCATATAAATCCACGTCAGACCACAAAACCGTGTGCAATAACCCATGAAAGCGGCCAGAAATGACCGAAATCACGAGTTTTTTACGATTTCGTGAAATCGTGTGACGGGGCCCGGACCATATAAATCCACGACGGATCCCAAAACCGTGTGCTATAGCCCACAAAAACGGCCAGAAATGCCCGAAATCATGAGTTTTTTTGATTTCATGAAAATCGTCTGACGGCGCCCATACCATATAAATCCACGTCAGACCCCAAAACCGTGTGCTATAACCCATGAAAACGGCCAGAAATGCCCGAAATCACGAGTTTTTATGATATCGAGAAAATTGGCTGATGGGGCCCGGACCATAAAATCCGCGTCGGACCCCAAAACCGTGTGCTATAGCCCATGAAAACGGCCCAAAATGCCCGAAATCATGATTTTTTATGATTTCCAGAAAATTGGGTGTGTGTCCCGGACCATTTAAATCCACGTCAGACCCCAAAACCGTTGCAATAACCCATGAAAGCGGCCAGAAATGACCGAAATCACGAGTTTTTATGATATCGAGAAATTAGGTGCCGAGTCCCGACCATTTAAATCCACGTCGGACCCCAAAACCGTGTGCTATAGCCCATTGAAATGGCCAGAAATGTCCGAAATCATGAGTTTTGTATGATTTCGAGAAAATCGTGTGTCGTGCCCCGGACCATATAAGTCCACGACGGACCCCAAAACCGTGTGCTATAGCCCACGAAAACGGCCAGAAATGCCCAAAAATCATGAGTTTTTTATGATTTCGTGAAAATCGTGTGGCGGGGCCCATTCCATATAAATCCACGTCAGACCCCAAAACCGTGTGCTATAACCCATGAAAGCGGCCAGAAATGCCCAAAATCACGAGTTTTTATGATACCGAGAAAATTGGGTGGCGGGTCCCGGACCATTTAAATCTACGTCGGACCCCAAAACCGTGTTCTATAGCCCATTGAAATGGCTAGAAATGTCCGAAATCATGAGTTTTTTATGATTTCGAGAAAATCGTGTGACGGGGCCCGGACCATGTAAATCCACGACGGACCCAAAAATCGTGTGCTATTGCCCACGAAACGGCCAGAAATGTCCAAAATCACGAGTTTTTTATGATTTCGTGAAAATCGTGTGATGGGGCCCATACCATATAAATCCACGTCAGACCACAAAACCGTGTGCAATAACCCATGAAAGCGGCCAGAAATGACCGAAATCACGAGTTTTTTACGATTTCGTGAAAATCGTGTGACGGGGCCCGGACCATATAAATCCACGACGGATCCCAAAACCGTGTGCTATAGCCCACAAAAACGGCCAGAAATGCCCGAAATCATGAGTTTTTTTTGATTTCATGAAAATCGTCTGACGGCGCCCATACCATATAATCCACGTCAGACCCCAAAACCGTGTGCTATAACCCATGAAAACGGCCAGAAATGCCCGAAATCACGAGTTTTTATGATATCGAGAAAATTGGCTGACGGGGCCCGGACCATAAAATCCGCGTCGGACCCCAAAACCGTGTGCTATAGCCCATGAAAACGGCCAAAAATGCCCGAAATCATGAGTTTTTATGATTTTCAGAAAATTGGGTGTGTGTCCCGGATCATTTAAATCCACGTCAGACCCCCAAACCGTGTGCAATAACCCATGAAAGCGGCCAGAAATGCCCGAAATCACGAGTTTTAATGATATCAAGAAAATTGGGTGCCGGGTCCCGGACCATTTAAATCCACGTCGGACCCCAAAACCGTGTGCTATAGCCCATGAAAACGGCCAGAAATGACCGAAATCACGAAAAAAAATTATGATTTTGAGAAAATCGTGTGACGGGTCCCGGAGCATATAAATCCACGTCGGACCCCAAAATCGTCTGCTATAGCCCATGAAAACGGCCAGAAATGCCCGAAATCACGAGTTTTTTTATGATTTCGAGAAAATCGTGTGACGGGTCCCGGACCATATAAATCCACGTCGGACCACAAAACCGTGTGCTATAGCCCATGAAAACTGCCAGAAATGCCTGAAATCACGAGTTTTTATGATATCGAAAAAATTTGGTGCCGGGTCCCGGACCATTTAAATCCACGTCGGACCCCAAACCGTGTGCTATAGCCCATTGAAATGGCCAGAAATGTCCAAAATCATGAGTTTTGTATGATTTCGAGAAAATCGTGTGTCGTGCCCCGGACCATATAAATCCACGACGGACCCCAAAACCGTGTGCTATAGCCCACAAAAACGGCCAGAAATGCCCAAAATCACGAGTTTTTTATGATTTCGTGAAAATCGTGTGGCGGGGCCCATTCCATATAAATCCATGTCAGACCCCAAAACCGTGTGCTATAACCCATGAAAGCGGCCAGAAATGCCCAAAATCACGAGTTTTTATGATACCGAGAAAATTGGGAGGCGGGTCCCGGACCATTTAAATCCACGTCGGACCCCAAAACCGTGTGCTATAGCCCATTGAAATGGCTAGAAATGTCCGAAATCATGAGTTTTTTATGATTTCGAGAAAATCGTGTGACGGGGCCCGGACCATATAAATCCACGACGGACCCCAAAACCGTGTGCTATTGCCCACGAAAACGGCCAGAAATGCCCAAAATCACAAGTTTTTTATGATTTCGTGAAAATCGTGTGATGGGGCCCATACCATATAAATCCACGTCAGACCCCAAAACGTGTGCAATAACCCATGAAAGCGGCCAGAAATGACCGAAATCTCGAGTTTTAATGATATCAAGAAAATTGCGTGCCGGGTCCCGGACCATTTAAATCCACGTCGGACCCCAAAACCGTGTGCTATAGCCCGTGAAAACGGCGGAAATGACCGAAATCACGAAATTTTTTATGATTTTGAGAAAATCGTGTGACGGGTCCCGGACCATATAAATCCACGTCGGACCCCAAAATCGTGTGCTATAGCCCACGAAAACGGCCAGAAATGCCCGAAATCACGAGTTTTTTTATGATTTCGAGAAAATCGTGTGACAGGTCCTGACCATATAAATCCATGTCGGACCCCTAAACCGTGTGCTATAGCCCACGAAAACAGCGAGATATGCCCAAAATCACAAGCTTTTTACAATTTCGTGAAAATCGTGTGACGGGGCCTGGACCATATAAATCCACGACGGACCCCAAAACCGTGTACTATAGCCCATGAAAACGGCCAGAAATGCCCGAAATCACGAGTTTTTTCTGATTTCATGAAAATCGTCTGACGTCGCCCATACCATATAAATCCACGTCAGACCCCAAAACCGTGTGCTATAACCCATGAAAACGGCCAGAAATGCCCGAAATCATGAGTTTTTATGATATCGAGAAAATTGGCTGACGGGTCCCGGACCATAAAATCCACGTCGGACCCCAAAACCGTGTGCTATAGCCCATGAAAACGGCCAAATATGCCCGAAATCATGAGTTTTTATGATTTCCAGAAAATTGGGTGTGGGTCCCGGACCATTTAAATCCAGGTCGGACCCCAAAATCATGTGCTATAGCCCATGAAAACGGCCAGAAATGCCCGAAATCACGAGTTTTTATGATTTCGAGAAAATCGTGTGACGGGTCCCGGACCATATAATCCACGTCGGACCCCAAAACCGTGTGCTATAGCCCATTGAAATGGCCAGAAATGTCCGAAATCATGAGTTTTGTATGATTTCGAGAAAATCGTGTGTCGTGTCCCGGACCATATAAATCCACGACGGACCCCAAAACCGTGTGCTATAGCCCACGAAAACGGCCAGAAATGCCCAAAATCACGAGTTTTTTATGATTTCGTGAAAATCGTGTGGCGGGGCCCATTCCATATAAATCCACGTCAGACCCCAAAACCGTGTGCAATAACCCATGAAAGCGGCCAGAAATGCCCAAAATCACGAGTTTTTATGATACCGAGAAAATTGGGTGGCGGGTCCCGGACCATTTAAATCCACGTCGGACCCGTAAACTGTGTGCTATAGCCCATGAAAACGGCCAGAAATGACCGAAATCACGAAATTTTTTTATGATTTTGAGAAAATCGTGTGACGGGTCCCGGACCATGTAAATCCATGTCGGACCCCAAAATCGTGTGCTATAGCCCATGAAAACGGCCAGAAATGCCCAAAATCACGAGTTTTTTATGATTTCATGAAAATCGTGTGATGGGGCCCATACCATATAAATCCACGTCAGACCACAAAACGTGTGCAATAACCCATGAAAGCGGCCAGAAATGCCCGAAATCACGAGTTTTTACGATTTCGTGAAAATCGTGTGACGGGGCCCGGACCCTATAAATCCACGACGGACCCCAAAACCGTGTGCTATAGCCACAAAACGGCCAGAAATGCCCGAAATCATGAGTTTTTTCTGATTTCATGAAAATCGTCTGACGGCGCCCATACCATATAAATCCACATCAGACCCCAAAACTGTGTGCTATAACCCATGAAAACGGCCAGAAATGCCCGAAATCACGAGTTTTTATGATATCGAGAAAATTGGCTGACGGGGCCCGGACCATAAAATCCGCGTCGGACCCCAAAACCGTGTGCTATAGCCCATGAAAACGGCCAAAAATGCCCGAAATCATGAGTTTTTATGATTTCCAGAAAATTGGGTGTGTGTCCCGGACCATTTAAATCCACGTCAGACCCCAAAACCGTGTGCAATAACCCATGAAAGCGGCCAGAAATGCCCGAAATCACGAGTTTTAATGATATCAAGAAAATTGGGTGCCGGGTCCCGGACCATTTAAATCCACGTCGGACCCGTAAACCGTGTGCTATAGCCCATGAAAACGGCCAGAAATGACCGAAATCACGAAAAAAAATTATTATTTTGAGAAAATCGTGTGACGGGTCCCGGACCATATAAATCCACGTCGGACCCCAAAATCGTCTGCTATAGCCCATGAAAACGGCCAGAAATGCCCGAAATCACGAGTTTTTTTATGATTTCGAGAAAATCGTGTGACGGGTCCCGGACCATATAAATCCACGTCGGACCACAAAACTGTGTGCTATAGCCCTTGAAAACTGCCAGAAATGCCCGAAATCACGAGTTTTTATGATATCGAGAAAATTGGGTGCCGGGTCCCGGACCATTTAAATCCACGTCGGACCCCAAAACTGTGTGCTATAGCCCATTGAAATGGCCAGAAATGTCCAAAATCATGAGTTTTGTATGATTTCGAGAAAATCGTGTGTCGTGCCCCAGACCATATAAATCCACGACGGACCCCAAAACCGTGTGCTATAGCCCACGAAAACGGCCAGAAATGCCCAAAATCACGAGTTTTTTATGATTTCGTGAAAATCGTGTGGCGGGGCCCATTGCATATAAATCCACGTCAGACCCCAAAACCGTGTGCAATAACCCATGAAAGCGGCCAGAAATGCCCGAAATCACGAGTTTTCATGATATCAAGAAAATTGGGTGCCGGGTCCCGGACCATTTAAATCCACGTCGGACCCGTAAACTGTGTGCTATAGCCCATGAAAACGGCCAGAAATGACCGAAATCACGATTTTTTTTTATGATTTTGAGAAAATCGTGTGACGGGTCCCGGACCATATAAATCCACGTCGGACCCCAAAATCGTGTGCTATAGCCCATGAAAACGGCCAGAAATGCCCGAAATCACGAGTTTTTTTATGATTTCGAGAAAATCGTGTGACGGGTCCCGGACCATATAAATCCACGTCGGACCACAAAACCGTGTGCTATAGCCCTTGAAAACTGCCAGAAATGCCGGAAATCACGAGTTTTGTATGATTTCGAGAAAATCGTGTGTCATGTCCCGGACCATATAAATCCACGACGGACCCCAAAACCGTGAGCTATAGCCCATTGAAATGGCCAGAAATGTCCGAAATCATGAGTTTTGTATGATTTCGAGAAAATCGTGTGTCATGTCCCGGACCATATAAATCCACGACGGACCCCAAAACCGTGTGCTATAGCCCACGAAAACGGCCAGAAATGCCCAAAATCACGAGTTTTTTATGATTTCGTGAAAATCGTGTGGCGGGGCCCATTCCATATAAATCCACGTCAGACCCCAAAACCGTGTGCTATAACCCATGAAAGCGGCCAGAAATGTCCAAAATCACGAGTTTTTATGATACCGAGAAAATTGGGTGGCGGGTCCCGGACCATTTAAATCCACGTCGGACCCCAAAACCGTGTGCTATAGCCCATTGAAATGGCTAGAAATGTCCGAAATCATGAGTTTTTTATGATTTCGAGAAAATCGTGTGACGGGGCCCGGATCATATAAATCCACGACGGACCCCAAAACCGTGTGCTATTGCCCACGAAAACGGCCAGAAATGCCCAAAATCACGAGTTTTTTATGATTTCGTGAAAATCGTGTGATGGGGCCCATACCATATAAATCCACGTCAGACCCCAAAACCGTGTGCAATAACCCATGAAAGCGGCCAGAAATGTCTGAAATCACGAGTTTTAATGATATCAAGAAAATTGGGTGCCGGGTCCTGGACCATTTAAATCCACGTCGGACCCCAAAACCGTGTGCTATAGCCCGTGAAAACGGCCGGAAATGACCGAAATCACGAATTTTTTTAGGATTTTGAGAAAATCGTGTGACGGGTCCCGGACCATATAAATCCACGTCGGACCCCAAAATCGTGTGCTATAGCCCATGAAAACAGCCAGAAATGCCTGAAATCACGAGTTTTTTTATGATTTCGAGAAAATCGTGTGACGGGTCCCGGACCATACAAAACCAAGTCGGACCACAAAACCGTGTGCTATAGCCCATGAAAACTGCCAGAAATGCCCGAAATCACGAGTTTTTATGATATCGAGAAAATTGGGTGCCGAGTCCCGAACCATTTAAATCCACGTCGGACCCCAAAACCGTGTGCTATAGCCCATTGAAATGGCCAGAAATGTCCGAAATCATGAGTTTTGTATGATTTCGAGAAAATCGTGTGTCGTGTCCCGGACCATATAAATCCACGACGGACCCCAAAACCGTGTGCTATAGCCCACGAAAACGGCCAGAAATGCCCAAAATCACGAGTTTTTTCTGATTTCATGAAAATCGTCTGACGTCGCCCATACCATATAAATCCACGTCAGACCCCAAAACCGTGTGCTATAACCCATGAAAACGGCCAGAAACGCCCGAAATCACGAGTTTTTATGATATCGAGAAAATTGGCTGACGGGTCCCGGACCATAAAATCCACGTCGGACCCCAAAACTGTGTGCTATATCCCATGAAAACGGCCAAATATGCCCGAAATCATTTGTTTTTATGATTTCCAGAAAATTGGGTGTGGGTCCCGGACCATTTAAATCCAGGTCGGACCCCAAAATCATGTGCTATAGCCCATGAAAACGGCCAGAAATGCCCGAAATCACGAGTTTTTTATGATTTCGAGAAAATCGTTTGACGGTTCCTAGACCATATAAATTCATGTCGGACCCCAAAACCTTGTGCTATAGCCCACGAAAACAGCGAGATATGCCCAAAATCACGAGTTTTTTACGATTTCGTGAAAACCGTGTGACGGGGCCCGGACCATATAAATCCACGACGAACCACAAAACCGTGTGCTATAGCCCACGAAAACAGCGAGATATGCCCAAAATCACGAGCTTTTTACGATTTCGTGAAAATCGTCTGACGTCGCCCATACCATATAAATCCACGTCAGACCCCAAAACCGTGTGCTATAACCCATGAAAGCGGCCAGAAATGCCCAAAATCACGAGTTTTTATGATACCGAGAAAATTGGGTGGCGGGTCCCGGACCATTTAAATCCACGTCGGACCCCAAAACCGTGTGCTATAGCCCATTGAAATGGCTAGAAATGTCCGAAATCATGAGTTTTTTATGATTTCGAGAAAATCGTGTGACGGGGCCCGGATCATATAAATCCACGACGGACCCCAAAACCGTGTGCTATTGCCCACGAAAACGGCCAGAAATGCCCAAAATCACGAGTTTTTTATGATTTCGTGAAAATCGTGTGATGGGGCCCATACCATATAAATCCACGTCAGACCCCAAAACCGTGTGCAATAACCCATGAAAGCGGCCAGAAATGTCTGAAATCACGAGTTTTAATGATATCAAGAAAATTGGGTGCCGGGTCCTGGACCATTTAAATCCACGTCGGACCCCAAAACCGTGTGCTATAGCCCGTGAAAACGGCCGGAAATGACCGAAATCACGAATTTTTTTAGGATTTTGAGAAAATCGTGTGACGGGTCCCGGACCATATAAATCCACGTCGGACCCCAAAATCGTGTGCTATAGCCCATGAAAACAGCCAGAAATGCCTGAAATCACGAGTTTTTTTATGATTTCGAGAAAATCGTGTGACGGGTCCCGGACCATATAAATCCACGTCGGACCACAAAACCGTGTGCTATAGCCCATGAAAACTGCCAGAAATGCCCGAAATCACGAGTTTTTATGATATCGAGAAAATTGGGTGCCGAGTCCCGAACCATTTAAATCCACGTCGGACCCCAAAACCGTGTGCTATAGCCCATTGAAATGGCCAGAAATGTCCGAAATCATGAGTTTTGTATGATTTCGAGAAAATCGTGTGTCGTGTCCCGGACCATATAAATCCACGACGGACCCCAAAACCGTGTGCTATAGCCCACGAAAACGGCCAGAAATGCCCAAAATCACGAGTTTTTTCTGATTTCATGAAAATCGTCTGACGTCGCCCATACCATATAAATCCACGTCAGACCCCAAAACCGTGTGCTATAACCCATGAAAACGGCCAGAAACGCCCGAAATCACGAATTTTTATGATATCGAGAAAATTGGCTGACGGGTCCCGGACCATAAAATCCACGTCGAACCCCAAAACTGTGTGCTATATCCCATGAAAACGGCCAAATATGCCCGAAATCATTTGTTTTTATGATTTCCAGAAAATTGGGTGTGGGTCCCGGACCATTTAAATCCAGGTCGGACCCCAAAATCATGTGCTATAGCCCATGAAAACGGCCAGAAATGCCCGAAATCACGAGTTTTTTATGATTTCGAGAAAATCGTTTGAACGGTTCCTAGACCATATAAATTCATGTCGGACCCCAAAACCTTGTGCTATAGCCCACGAAAACAGCGAGATATGCCCAAAATCACGAGTTTTTTACGATTTCGTGAAGACCGTGTGACGGGGGCCCGGACCATATAAATCCACGACGAACCACAAAACCGTGTGCTATAGCCCACGAAAACAGCGAGATATGCCCAAAATCACGAGCTTTTTACGATTTCGTGAAAATCGTCTGACGTCGCCCATACCATATAAATCCACGTCAGACCCCAAAACCGTGTGCTATAACCCATGAAAACGGCCAGAAATGCCCGAAATCACGAGTTTTTTCTGATTTCATGAAAATCGTCTGACGGCGCCCCATTACCATATAAATCCACGTCAGACCCCCAAAACCGTGTGCTATAACCCATGAAAACGGCCAGAAATGCCCGAAATCACGAGTTTTTATGATATCGAGAAAATTGGCTAACGGGGCCCGGGCCATAAAATCCGCGTCGGACCCCAAAACCGTGTGCTATAGCCCATGAAAACGGCCAAAAAATGCCCGAAATCATGAGTTTTTATGATTTCCAGAAAATTGGGTGTGTGTCCCGGACCATTTGAATCCACGTCAGACCCCAAAACCGTGTGCAATAACCCATGAAAGCGGCCAGAAATGCCCGAAATCACGAGTTTTAATGATATCAAGAAAATTGGGTGCCGGGTCCCGGACCATATAAATCCACGTCGGACCCCAAAACCGTGTGCTATAGCCCGTGAAAACGGCCGGAAATGACCGAAATCACGAATTTTTTTAGGATTTTGAGAAAATCGTGTGACGGGTCCCCGGACCATATAAATCCACGTCGGACCCCAAAATCGTGTGCTATAGCCCATGAAAACTGCCAGAAATGCCCGAAATCACGAGTTTTTATGATATCGAGAAAATTGGGTGCCGAGTCCCGGACCATTTAAATCCACGTCGGACCCCAAAACCGTGTGCTATAGCCCATTGAAATGGCCAGAAATGTCCGAAATCATGAGTTTTGTATGATTTCGAGACAATCGTGTGTCGTGTCCCGGACCATATAAATCCACGACGGACCCCAAAACCGTGTGCTCTAGCCCACGAAAACGGCCAGAAATGCCCAAAATCACGAGTTTTTTCTGATTTCATGAAAATCGTCTGACGTCGCCCACGTCCATATAAATCCACGTCATACCCCAAAACCGTGTGCTATAACCCATGAAAACGGCCAGAAACGCCCGAAATCACGAGTTTTTATGATATCGAGAAAATTGGCTGACGGGTCCCGGACCATAAAATCCACGTCGGACCCCAAAACCGTGTGCTATAGCCCATTGAAATGGCTAGAAATGTCCGAAACCATGAGTTTTTTATGATTTCGAGAAAATCGTGTGACGGGGCCCGGATCATATAAATCCACGACGGACCCCAAAACCGTGTGCTATTGCCCACGAAAACGGCCAGAAATGCCCAAAATCACGAGTTTTTTATGATTTCGTGAAAATCGTGTGATGGGGCCCATACCATATAAATCCACGTCATACCCCAAAACCGTGTGCAATAACCCATGAAAGCGGCCAGAAATGTCTGTAATCACGAGTTTTAATGATATCAAGAAAATTGGGTGCCGGGTCCCGGACCATTTAAATCCACGGCGGACCCGTAAACCGTGTGCTTTAGCCCTAGAAAACGGCCAGAAATGACCGAAATCACGATTTTTTTTTATGATTTTGAGAAAATCGTGTGACGGGTCCCGGACCATATAAATCCACGTCGGACCCCAAAATCGTGTGCTATAGCCCATGAAAACGGCCAGAAATGCCCGAAATCACGAGTTTTTTATGATTTCGAGAAAATCGTGTGTCGGGTCCCGGACCATATAAATCCACGTCGGACCACAAAACCGTGTGCTATAGCCCATGAAAACTGCCAGAAATGCCCGAAATCACGAGTTTTTATGATATCGAGAAAATTGGGTGCCGAGTCCCGGACCATTTAAATCCACGTCGGACCCCAAAACCGTGTGCTATAGCCCATTGAAATGGTCAGAAATGTCCGAAATCATGAGTTTTGTATGATTTCGAGAAAATCGTGTGTCGTGTCCCGGACCATATAAATCCACGACGGACCCCAAAACCGTGTGCTATAGCCCACGAAAACGGCCAGAAATGCCCAAAATCACGAGTTTTTTATGATTTCGTGAAAATCGTGTGGCGGGGCCCATTCCATATAAATCCACGTCAGACCCCAAAACCGTGTGCTATAACCCATGAAAGCGGCCAGAAATGCCCAAAATCACGAGTTTTTATGATACCAAGAAAATTGGGTGGCGGGTCCCGGACCATTTAAATCCACGTCGGACCCCAAAACCGTGTGCTATAGCCCATTAAAACGGCCCGAAATGCCCGAAATTACGAGTTTTTATGATTTCGAGAAAATCGTGTGTCATGTCCCGGACCATATAAATCCACGACGGACCCCAAAACCGTGTGCTATAGCCCACGAAAACGGCCAGAAATGCCCAAAATCACGAGTTTTTTATGATTTCGTGAAAATCGTGTGGCGGGGCCCATTCCATATAAATCCACGTCAGACCCCAAAACCGTGTGCTATAACCCATGAAAGCGGCCAGAAATGCCCAAAATCACGAGTTTTTATGATACCGAGAAAATTGGGTGGCGGGTCCCGGACCATTTAAATCCACGTCGGACCCCAAAACCGTGTGCTATAGCCCATTGAAATGGCTAGAAATGTCCGAAATCATGAGTTTTTTATGATTTCGAGAAAATCGTGTGACGGGGCCCGGATCATATAAATCCACGACGGACCCCAAAACCGTGTGCTATTGCCCACGAAAACGGCCAGAAATGCCCAAAATCACGAGTTTTTTATGATTTCGTGAAAATCGTGTGATGGGGCCCATACCATATAAATCCACGTCAGACCCCAAAACCGTGTGCAATAACCCATGAAAGCGGCCAGAAATGTCTGAAATCACGAGTTTTAATGATATCAAGAAAATTGGGTGCCGGGTCCCGGACCATTTAAATCCACGTCGGACCCCAAAACCGTGTGCTATAGCCCGTGAAAACGGCCGGAAATGACCGAAATCACGAATTTTTTTATGATTTTGAGAAAATCGTGTAACGGGTCCCGGACCATATAAATCCACGTCGGACCCCAAAATCGTGTGCTATAGCCCATGAAAACGGCCAGAAATGCCCGAAATCACGAGTTTTTTTATGATTTCGAGAAAAACGTGTGGCGGGGCCCATTCCATATAAATCCACGTCAGACCCCAAAACCGTGTGCTATAGCCCATGAAAACTGCCAGAAATACCCGAAATCACGAGTTTTTATGATATCGAGAAAATTGGGTGCCGGGTCCCGGACCATTTAAATCCACGTCGGACCCCAAAACTGTGTGCTATAGCCCATTAAAATGGCCAGAAATGTCCAAAATCATGAGTTTTGTATGATTTCGAGAAAATCGTGTGTCGTGCCCCGGACCATATAAATCCACGACAGACCCCAAAACCGTGTGCTATAGCCCACGAAAACGGCCAGAAATGCCCAAAATCACGAGTTTTTTATGATTTCGTGAAAATCGTGTGGCGGGGCCCATTCCATATAAATCCACGTCAGACCCCAAAACCGTGTGCTATAACCCATGAAAGCGGCCAGAAATGCCCAAAATCACGAGTTTTTATGATACCGAGAAAATTGGGTGTGGGTCCCGGACCATTTAAATCCACGTCGGACCCCAAAACCATGTGCTATAGCCCATGAAAACGGCCAGAAATGCCCGAAATCACGAGTTTTTTATGATTTCGAGAAAATCGTTTGACGGGTCCTCGACCATATAAATTCATGTCGGACCCCAAAACCGTGTGCTATAGCCCACGAAAACAGCGAGATATGCCCAAAATCACGAGTTTTTTACGATTTCGTGATAATCGTGTGACGGGGCCCTGACCATATAAATCCACGACGGACCACAAAACCGTGTGCTATAGCCCACAATAACGGCCAGAAATGCCCGAAATCACGAGTTTTTTACGATTTCGTGAAAATCGTGTGACGGGACCCGGACCATATAAATCCACGACGGACCCCAAAACCGTGTGCTATAGCCCATAAAAACGGCAAGAAATGCCCGAAATCACGAGTTTGTATGATATCGAGAAAATTGGCTGACGGGTCCCGGACCATTTAAATCCACGTCGGACCCCAAAACCGTGTGCTATAGCCCATGAAAACGGCCCGAAATGCCCGAAATTACGAGTTTCTATGATTTCGAGAAAATCGTGTGAAGAGTCCTAGACCATATAAATCCATGTCGGACCCCAAAACCGTGTGCTATAGCCCACGAAAACAGCGAGATATGCCCAAAATCACGAGTTTTTTACGATTTCGAGAAAATCGTTTGACGGGTCCTCGACCATATAAATCCACGACGGACCCCAAAACCGTGTGCTATAGCCCACGAAAACAGCGAGATATGCCCAAAATCACGAGTTTTTTACGATTTCGTGAAAATCGTGTGACGGGGCCCGGACCATATAAATCCACGACGGACCACAAAACCGTGTGTTATAGCCCAAAAAACGGCCAGAAATGCCCGAAATCACGAGTTTTTATGATATCGAGAAAATTGGCTGACGGGTCCCAGACCATATAAATCCATGTCGGACCCCAAAACCGTGTGCTATAGCCCGTGAAAACGGCCAAAAATGCCCGAAATCATGAGTTTTTATGATTTCCAGAAAATTGGGTGTGGGTCCCGGACCATTTAAATCCACGTCGGACCCCAAAACCGTGTGCTATAGCCATGAAAACGGCCTGAAATGCCCGAAATTACGAGTTTTTATGATTTCAAGAAAATCGGGGTGACGGGTCCTGGACCATAGAAATCCATGTCGGACCCCAAAACCGTGTGCTATAGCCCACGAAGACAGCGAGATATGCCCAAAATCACGAGTTTTTTACGATTTCGTGAAAATCGTGTGACCGGGCCTGGACCATATAAATCCACGACGGACCCCAAAACCGTGTGCTATAGCCCACAAAAACGGCCAGAAATGCCCGAAATCATGAGTTTTTTCTGATTTCATGAAAATCATCTGACGGCGACCATACCATATAAATCCACGTCACACCCCAAAACCGTGTGCTATTACCCATGAAAACGGCAAGAAATGCCCGAAATCACGAGTTTTATGATATCGAGAAAATTGGCTGACGGGTCCCGGACCATAAAATCCACATCGGACCCCAAAACCGTGTGCTATAGCCCATGAAAACGGCCAAAAATGCCCGAAATCATGAGTTTTTATGATTTCCAGAAAATTGGGTGTGGGTCCCGGACCATTTAAATCCACGTCGGACCCCAAACCGTGTGCTATAGCCCATGAAAACGGCCAAAAATGCCCGAAATCACGAGTTTTTATGATTTCCAGAAAATTGGGTGTGGGTCCCGGACCATTTAAATCCACGTCGGACCCCAAAACCGTGTGCTATAGCCCTTGAAAACGGCCCGAAATGCCCGAAATTACGAGTTTTTTATGATTTCGAGAAAATCGTTTGACGGGTCCTCGACCATATAAATTCATGTCGGACCCCAAAACCGTGTGCTATAGCCCACGAAAACAGCGAGATATGCCCAAAATCACGAGTTTTTTACGATTTCGTGATAATCGTGTGACGGGGCCCTGACAATATAAATCCACGACGGACCACAAAACCGTGTGCTATAGCCCACAATAACGGCCAGAAATGCCCGAAATCACGAGTTTTTTACGATTTCGTGAAAATCGTGTGACGGGACCCGGACCATATAAATCCACGACGGACCCCAAAACCGTGTGCTATAGCCCATAAAAACGGCAAGAAATGCCCGAAATCACGAGTTTGTATGATATCGAGAAAATTGGCTGACGGGTCCCGGACCATTTAAATCCACGTCGGACCCCAAAACCGTGTGCTATAGCCCATGAAAACGGCCCGAAATGCCCGAAATTACGAGTTTCTATGATTTCGAGAAAATCGTGTGAAGAGTCCTAGACCATATAAATCCATGTCGGACCCCAAAACCGTGTGCTATAGCCCACGAAAACAGCGAGATATGCCCAAAATCACGAGTTTTTTACGATTTCGTGAAAATCGTGTGACGGGGCCCGGACCATATAAATCCACGACGGACCCCAAAACCGTGTGCTATAGCCCACGAAAACAGCGAGATATGCCCAAAATCACGAGTTTTTTACGATTTCGTGAAAATCGTGTGACGGGGCCCGGACCATATAAATCCACGACGGACCACAAAACCGTGTGTTATAGCCCAAAAAACGGCCAGAAATGCCCGAAATCACGAGTTTTTATGATATCGAGAAAATTGGCTGACGGGTCCCAGACCATATAAATCCATGTCGGACCCCAAAACCGTGTGCTATAGCCCGTGAAAACGGCCAAAAATGCCCGAAATCATGAGTTTTTATGATTTCCAGAAAATTGGGTGTGGGTCCCGGACCATTTAAATCCACGTCGGACCCCAAAACCGTGTGCTATAGCCATGAAAACGGCCTGAAATGCCCGAAATTACGAGTTTTTATGATTTCAAGAAAATCGGGTGACGGGTCCTGGACCATAGAAATCCATGTCGGACCCCAAAACCGTGTGCTATAGCCCACGAAGACAGCGAGATATGCCCAAAATCACGAGTTTTTTACGATTTCGTGAAAATCGTGTGACCGGGCCTGGACCATATAAATCCACGACGGACCCCAAAACCGTGTGCTATAGCCCACAAAAACGGCCAGAAATGCCCGAAATCATGAGTTTTTTCTGATTTCATGAAAATCATCTGACGGCGACCATACCATATAAATCCACGTCACACCCCAAAACCGTGTGCTATTACCCATGAAAACGGCAAGAAATGCCCGAAATCACGAGTTTTATGATATCGAGAAAATTGGCTGACGGGTCCCGGACCATAAAATCCACATCGGACCCCAAAACCGTGTGCTATAGCCCATGAAAACGGCCAAAAATGCCCGAAATCATGAGTTTTTATGATTTCCAGAAAATTGGGTGTGGGTCCCGGACCATTTAAATCCACGTCGGACCCCAAACCGTGTGCTATAGCCCATGAAAACGGCCAAAAATGCCCGAAATCACGAGTTTTTATGATTTCCAGAAAATTGGGTGTGGGTCCCGGACCATTTAAATCCACGTCGGACCCCAAAACCGTGTGCTATAGCCCTTGAAAACGGCCCGAAATGCCCGAAATTACGAGTTTTTATGATTTCGAGAAAATCGTGTGACGGGTCCTAGACCATATAAATCCATGTCGGACCCCAAAACCGTGTGCTATAGCCCACGAAAACAGCGAGATATGCCCAAAATCACGAGTTTTTTACGATTTCGTGAAAATCGTGTGACGGGGCCCGGACCATATAAATCCACTACGGACCCCAAAACCGTGTGCTATAACCCATGAAAACGGCCAGAAATGATCGAAATCACGAATTTTTATGATATCGAGTAAATTGGTTGACGGGTCCTGGACCATAAAATCCACGTCGGACCCCAAAACCGTGTGCTATAGCCCATGAAAACGGCCAAAAATGTCCGAAATCATGAGTTTTTATGATTTCCAGAAATTTGGGTGTGGGTCCCGGACCATTTAAATCCACGTCGGACCCCAAAACCGTGTGCTATAGCCCATGAAAACGGCCCGAAATGCCCGAAATTACGAGTTTCTATGATTTCGAGAAAATCGTGTGACGGGTCCTAGACCATATAAATCCATGTCGGACCCCAAAACCGTGTGCTATAGCCCACGAAAACAGCGAGATATGCCCAAAATCACGAGTTTTTTACGATTTCGTGAAAATCGTGTGACGGGGCCCGGACCATATAAATCCACGACGGACCCCAAAACCGTGTGCTATAGCCCACGAAAACAGCGAGATATGCCCAAAATCACGAGTTTTTTACGATTTCGTGAAAATCGTGTGACGGGGCCCGGACCATATAAATCCACGACGGACCACAAAACCGTGTGTTATAGCCCAAAAAACGTCCAGAAATGCCCGAAATCACGAGTTTTTATGATATCGAGAAAATTGGCTGACGGGTCCCAGACCATATAAATCCATGTCGGACCCCAAAACCGTGTGCTATAGCCCATGAAAACGGCCAAAAATGCCCGAAATCATGAGTTTTTATGACTTCCAGAAAATTGGGTGTGGGTCCCGGACCATTTAAATCCACGTCGGACCCCAAAACCGTGTGCTATAGCCATGAAAACGGCCTGAAATGCCCGAAATTACGAGTTTTTATGATTTCGAGAAAATCGGGTGACGGGTCCTGGACCATATAAATCCATGTCGGACCCCAAAACCGTGTGCTATAGCCCACGAAAAAAGCGAGATATGCCCAAAATCACGAGTTTTTTACGATTTCGTGAAAATCGTGTGACCGGGCCTGGACCATATAAATCCATGACGGACCCCAAAACCGTGTGCTATAGCCCACAAAAACGGCCAGAAATGCCCGAAATCATGAGTTTTTTCTGATTTCATGAAAATCATCTGACGGCGACCATACCATATAAATCCACGTCACACCCCAAAACCGTGTGCTATTACCCGTGAAAACGGCCAGAAATGCCCGAAATCACGAGTTTTATGATATCGAGAAAATTGGCTGACGGGTCCCGGACCATAAAATCCACATCGGACCCCAAAACCGTGTGCTATAGCCCATGAAAACGGCCAAAAATGCCCGAAATCATGAGTTTTTATGATTTCCAGAAAATTGGGTGTGGGTCCCGGACCATTTAAATCCACGTCGGACCCCAAACCGTGTGCTATAGCCCATGAAAACGGCCAAAAATGCCCGAAATCACGAGTTTTTATGATTTCCAGAAAATTGGGTGTGGGTCCCGGACCATTTAAATCCACGTCGGACCCCAAAACCGTGTGCTATAGCCCTTGAAAACGGCCCGAAATGCCCAAAATTACGAGTTTTAATGATTTCGAGAAAATCGTGTGACGGGTCCTAGACCTTATAAATCCATGTCGGACCCCAAAAACCGTGTGCTATAGCCCACGAAAACAGCGAGATATGCCCAAAATCACGAGTTTTTTACGATTTCGTGAAAATCGTGTGACGGGGCCCGGACGATATAAATCCACTACGGACCCCAAAACCGTGTGCTATAACCCATGAAAACGGCCAGAAATGCCCGAAATCACGAATTTTTATGATATCGAGTAAATTGGTTGACGGGTCCTGGACCATAAAATCCACGTCGGACCCCAAAACCGTGTGTTATAGCCCATGAAAACGGCCCGAAATGCCCGAAATTACGAGTTTCTATGATTTCGAGAAAATCGTGTGACGGGTCCTAGACCATATAAATCCACGACGGACCCCAAAACCGTGTGCTATAGCCCACAAAAACGGCCAGAGATGGCCGAAATCACGAGTTTTTTACGATTTCGTGAAAATCGTGTGACGGGGCCCGGACAATATAAATCCACGACGGACCCCAAAACCGTGTGCTATAGCCCACAAAAACGGCCAGACATGCCCGAAATCACGAGGTTTTACGATTTCGTGAAAATCGTGTGACGGGACCCATACTTTATAAATCCATGCCGGACCCCAAAACTGTATGCTATAGCCCAAGAAAACGACCAGAAATGCCCGAAATCACGAGTTTTTTATGATTTCGAGAAAATTGGGTGTGGGTCCCGGACCATTTAAATCCACGTCGGACCCCAAAACCGTGTGCTATAGCCATGAAAACGGCCTGAAATGCCCGAAATTACGAGTTTTTATGATTTCGAGAAAATCGGGTGACGGGTCCTGGACCATATAAATCCATGTCGGACCCCAAAACCGTGTGCTATAGCCCACGAAAACAGCGAGATATGCCCAAAATCACGAGTTTTTTACGATTTCGTGAAAATCGTGTGACCGGGCCTGGACCATATAAATCCACGACGGACCCCAAAACCGTGTGCTATAGCCCACAAAAACGGCCAGAAATGCCCGAAATCATGAGTTTTTTCTGATTTCATGAAAATCATCTGACGGCGACCATACCATATAAATCCACGTCACAGCCCAAAACCGTGTGCTATTACCCGTGAAAACGGCCAGAAATGCCCGAAATCACGAGTTTTATGATATCGAGAAAATTGGCTGACGGGTCCCGGACCATAAAATCCACATCGGACCCCAAAACCGTGTGCTATAGCCCATGAAAACGGCCAAAAATGCCCGAAATCATGAGTTTTTATGATTTCCAGAAAATTGGGTGTGGGTCCCGGACCATTTAAATCCACGTCGGACCCCAAACCGTGTGCTATAGCCCATGAAAACGGCCAAAAATGACCGAAATCACGAGTTTTTATGATTTCCAGAAAATTGGGTGTGGGTCCCGGACCATTTAAATCCACGTCGGACCCAAAAACCGTGTGCTATAGCCCTTGAAAACGGCCCGAAATGCCCGAAATTACGAGTTTTAATGATTTCGAGAAAATCGTGTGACGGGTCCTAGACCTTATAAATCCATGTCGGACCCCAAAACCGTGTGCTATAGCCCACGAAAACAGCGAGATATGCCCAAAATCACGAGTTTTTTACGATTTCGTGAAAATCGTGTGACGGGGCCCGGACGATATAAATCCACTACGGACCCCAAAACCGTGTGCTATAACCCATGAAAACGGCCAGAAATGCCCGAAATCACGAATTTTTATGATATCGAGTAAATTGGTTGACGGGTCCTGGACCATAAAATCCACGTCGGACCCCAAAACCGTGTGCTATAGCCCATGAAAACGGCAAAAAATGCCCGAAATCATGAGTTTTTATGATTTCCAGAAATTTGGGTGTGGGTCCCGGACCATTTAAATCCACGTCGGACCCCAAAACCGTGTGTTATAGCACATGAAAACGGCCCGAAATGCCCGAAATTACGAGTTTCTATGATTTCGAGAAAATCGTGTGACGGGTCCTAGACCATATAAATCCACGACGGAGCCCAAAACCGTGTGCTATAGCCCACAAAAACGGCCAGAGATGGCCGAAATCACGAGTTTTTTACGATTTCGTGAAAATCGTGTGACGGGGCCCGGACAATATAAATCCACGACGGACCCCAAAACCGTGTGCTATAGCCCACAAAAACGGCCAGAAATGCCCGAAATCACGAGGTTTTTACGATTTCGTGAAAATCGTGTGACAGGACCCATACTTTATAAATCCATGCCGGACCCCAAAACTGTATGCTATAGCCCAAGAAAACGACCAGAAATGCCCGAAATCACGAGTTTTTTATGATTTCGTTAAAATCATGTGATGGGGTCCTGGACCATATAAATCCACGTCGGGTCTCAAAACTATGTGCTATAGCCCACGAAAACGGCCACAAATGCCCGAATTCACGAGTTTTTTATGATTTCGAGAATGTGTGACGGGTCCGGACCATTTAAATCCACGCCGGACCCCGAAAATGTGTGCTATAGCCTACAAAAACGGACACAAATGCCCGAAATCACAAGTTTTTTACAATTTCGTGAAAATTGTGTGACGGGTCCGGACCATTTGAATCCACGTCGGACCCCAAAACCGTGTGCTATAGCCCATGTAAATGGCTAGAAATGCCCGAAATCACAAGTTTTTATGATTTCGAGAAAATCGTGTGACGGGTCCCGGACCATTTAAATCCACGTCGGATCCCAAAACTGTGTGCAATAGCCCATGGAATCGGCCAGAAATATCTGAAATCACGAGTTTTTATGATTTCGAGAAAATCGGGTGACGGGTCCCGGACCATTTAAATCCACATCGGACACAAAAACGGTGTGCTATAGCCCACGAAACCGGCCAGAAATGTCCGAAATCACGAGTTTTTTATGATTTCGTGAAAATCGTGTGATGGGGTCCTCGTCCATATAAATCCACGTCGGACCCCAAAATCATGTGCTATAGCCCACGAAAACGGCCACAAATGCCCGAAATCATGAGTTTTTTTTATGATTTCGAGAATGTGTGACGGGTCCGTACCATTTAAATCCACGTCGAACCCCGAAACCGTGTGCTATAGCCCACGAAAACGGCCACAAATGCCCGAAATCACAAGTTTCTTATGATTTCGTGAAAATCGGGTGACGGGGTCCCGGACCATATCAATCCACGTCGGACTCAAAACCGTGTGCTATAGCCCACGAAAACGGCAAGAAATGCCTGAAATCACGATTTTGTTACGATTTCGTGAAAATCGTGTGACGGGTCCCAGACCATTTAAATCCACAGTTGACCCCATAACCGTGTGCTATAGACCATGAAAACGGCCAGAAATGGCCGAAATCACGAGTTTTTATGATTTCGAGAAAATCGGGTGACGGGTCCCGGACCATTTAAATCCATGTCGGACCACAAAACTGTGTGCTATTGCCCATGAAAACGCAGGAGGAAAAACTCCTTGGGGTATAAGATGAGGAGAGTGGACATTGATTGAGAGGACGAAACGTCCTTGGCCCTGGTCAGTGCATACAAATTTTTTGGTGGAGAACAGAAGCAGCGGTGGGCCGGTTACGTCTACTAGATATGGGCTAATAAATGGGCTGGAATGTGGAGTGGTCCAACCAGAAATAAACACGGAGAAATTTCTCAAAGAAAATTGGACGGCAAAATAAGAAGAAACGGAAAATGCATAAAACGACGTGGATGGGAGATGGCAAATGTGGGGGGCTGCTGAGGTGGCATAGCTGCATGTTGAGAGAAATGCCCTTAGTGGGTTGGTTCCATTTATATAGTATAGATTTGGTTGTGTGTGTTGGTTAGCCAAATTTTATGTTTGGTTGAAAGGATAAATAGTGGTTACAGGTACACATATTTAAATATGTTTACTTTAAGGGATTAGAAATGTTTAGGGTGATAAGATGGTTAGAAAACTCCATAATATATTTATAAAAGAGAAAAAATGTTTAAATATCTATTCTTTAATTTGGAGAGGACAATTTCTGGTTGAGGTAAAATATCAGCATGTGACAAAACTTTGTTCAAATATTTAGAAGTAAAAATTATGTTATATATTTTGAAAGTGAATATTTTGTTTAAATCATTAAAAAGGAAAGTTCCTTTAAATATTATTAATATATATCAGGAAAATGTTTTAAAATATTGAAAAGCGTAAAAATACTAATGCTTTTTAAAGGGAATGTTTATTCCTAAAAAATTAATATATCTACAAAGAAAAGTGTGTTCAATTTTTTTTAAAGTGAATATTTTGTTCAAATAATTAAAATATAAAGTTTCTTTAAATATTGTTAATAATAAATAAAATGAAAAAAAATTCAACTATTTAGAAGGGCAAATTTTATTATTATACTTAAAGGAAGCTGATTCAAATATTTTAATATATAAGAAAGGAAAATTTGTTTGAATATTAAAAGTTAAAAGTTGTTCAATATTTAAAAGAGAATGTTTTCAAATTTCTTAATATATAATAAGGGAAAGTTTTTTCAAATATATAAAAGGGTAAAATGTCTTAATATATTATAAAGAGAAAAGTTTTTTCAATATCTAAAAGAGTAAATTTCTATTTTGTGAGTACGATGAACATGGCCATGTCGTAAAATATTTTGTAGGTGACAATAGGGACTAGCCCAAAGTGGTTGGCTTCAACCACCACTTTTATGGTGGTTAAGCTCAACCACTTTTTTTGCAAGAATATGCCTAAAATTTTGCTACCCCCACACACCCAACACCACAAACCAAACAAGTGTTACCAACCTAATAAAATGGCTACCCATAACCACTTGGTGGCTAGCCACCCAACCAAACACACCCTTAGATTTACTTTAGTGCTAAATATGTTTATTGGCTTCAAGTAAGTAATATAGAATGGAGCGAGTAGCAAGTTAACAGTTTTGACTAGGTGACCACAGGAATATGGATTGTTCAACAACTAATATATGATTTGGTTTCGTTGTTGTGAACCTGGTAGCTTTGTGATTTTGTTATGCATTTTGAGCTGTTTCTTTTGTGAAACTTATGGTTGTGAGAACTTTCTTTGTGTCTATAAAATTTACTTGGTTGAGCATATCCGGAAAACTTTTGGTCTAAGATAGATTATTTCATGAATTAAATCATGCAATTCTAAATGTTTAGTACATTTTAAGAATATTTTAATGGCAAGTTATTTTTCATTATTGTGTTTGTATATTTATGCATGCTACACCCACATACATAAATTTGGACTGTCATATGCCACGAACAGAAAATAATGTTGAAGTGTTATTAGGACATGGAAAATACATCGTCCTTGGCCTTCTTAGAGTTGATACATGCATTATATTTTTGTGTCTGTGGAGAGAAGGAACGGAGATTTTTTTATTGAACAGGGAGAGAAGGAAGAGTTAGAACGTTTTTATTCGCAAAAAAGGTTATATTCGCTTTGCTAAGGGGTGATCTCTTATGAGATAAGAGAAGACTATTTTTTTCATTATACAAAGATATTTTCCTTCTTCACACATTTATATTATAAAAACTCACAAGAGACTCTCTCTCTCCTTAATATGTTCATGTCCGTTCCAAGCAGGGGTTCCAAGTTCCAAATACCTTCGCCAAAGAAAAACACGTTCGGGGCATGATTGTCTGTTATATAGATATATTTGATGAAACCTTTTATTTATTTTAGAAATAGCATCTATTTTATAAAATGTTTTGGTTCTTTTCTCCACATAGCGTGTAAAGTTAAGAGAAGACTGACTTCTCTATAATTATACATGCTCTTATGGATTCAAAAGTATATTACGCCATGTGATTCTAAAAAGTGTCGTGACCTGTACTATTCATTGTACTTAATTAATTTCTCCGTTCCAAATTAGATGACTTATATATGTATAAAAATAAATATATCTAGATATGTTACAAGTCTAAATATATTTATTTGTATATAAATGAAATTCATCTATATGACATGGAGGGGGTAGTTCATTTCTAGCTAAAGTTAAACCGAGACCAGGGGGAGTAACTTAAATCGCAACTCTATGATACCAAGGTTCTACATGTGGTTTTGTTGTTATGTGTGTAAAGGCCGTATTATACACCACTATCATATGGGTTTTGTTGTTCGAAGTAACTTAAAGAGATAACTGCACCAGCGGTCCCAATTCTTTCCATGCGCCTTCACTTTAGTCCTAATTATTTGAAATTACACGTCTAAGTCATAATTCTTTTGAAATTGTGTCACGTGAGATCCTAAACTAGTCTGGCCGTCGTTGACCGGTGCCACGTCGGCTGGTGGGAGGTTGACGGGAGATTTCCCGCGGCTGTACTGTTGGGATTTATGCAAATGAACCCTTATAAAAAGGTGGCTTCTAATTCCCTCACCCCTAGTTCATTTCCCCACCTCGTTTCTCTCTCTCGTCGCCCGATCCATCGCCATGAGCGGCTCTGCGAGCTCGACAGCTGCGAAGCGTGCTAGGAGGAAGACGGAGTCTCCTTCCGGTCTCTCCCACCGCATCCATTTGCGGGAGCACATCCAGTACATCCGCCGGCGACGCTGTCATAGGTGCCATGTCCATGCTGCCGATTCCGCAAGATCATTTGCCGCGTGTTGCAATCAAGTGCCAATCAGGACGTGTCTACTACATTTGTCCAAATCATAGTGTAAGTCCTAATTTCCTGGGTGTTATTTGGATTCAGTTTTCAACTGTGTCTCTTATTTATTGTGTTTCTTATTTTTCGTTTATTTTTTGCACAGATTTCACCCAACCTCGGCTATAGCATCTCCAGGTCACCGCAGCTTCGGCCCCTTGACCTCGGGCTCCATCCTGTCTTGCTCCATCCTTGCGCCGTCAGCCGCCGATCGATCTCCTTTGGTCATCACCAGAGCAGCACCTCCACCGCTAGCTCGCCTCGTCGCGGGAGGATATGATAGCAGAGGACGGGATCGAGATATGAGACCAAATGGACCACAAGGGGGTATCCGTAATTTTCTACCTCTGTCCGTTGAGCCTACGGGCCCCACCAGCCGACGTGGCACCATGGTCAGACCAGTTTAGGACCTCGCGTGACACAATTTCAAAATAATTAAGACCTGGTCGTGCAATATCAAATAATTAGGACTAAAGTGAAGGTGTGGGAAAAGAATTAGAACCGCTGGTTCTAACTTAAATCGCAACTCTATGACTGTTTGGAAGTACAAAGGTTCTTCATGTTGTTAGTGTGAATAAATATGTACGACGATCTTCTTAGCTGAAGGGGTGAAAATGTAGTAGACGAGTGCGACTTACAGAGGGGGCGCTACTGCTCTTCTCCGTCTCCGCCGCCGCGTCCGGCCCCGCCGACGATGGCTCGTAGCCCCTGCGACCTCCGCCTCCTCCTACTCGCCGCCGCCGCGGCCTTCATCTACATCCAGGTAATTCCACCATCTCTCTATCTGCGAACCAGATCTCATTCGGGTCAGCCAGTCGCCGGAGATCTGATCGCTTCTTCTCAGACCAGTTTCGAGTAGAGATAACGGTGGAATCCGGGTCTCTTGGCCTAATCTACCTCACGTCTCCCTGATGAATTGTGTTTCCCTTTTGCATCTCCAGGTGCGGCTGTTTGCTACCCAGTCTCATCATGCCGAACGCCTCGCAGAAGCGGTGACCAAGCATTTCCCTGCTTCCCCATCTATCATTCTCGTATATCTTCTGTCTACCAAGCTCATCTCTAGGGGGTAATAACACATGTAGCTCGGTGCAGGAAAAATCAGAGAGCAAATGCACCAGCCAGCTGCGCTCTATGATCGATCAGGTCAGCATGCAGCAGGAGAAGATTGTTGCGCTAGAAGGTACTGATACTAATTTCCTGTCATAAATCTGATGCTGCCACCCTACGGTTAAATGCTTCAACACGTATATTATTAGTTCCGCGCCATACTCCGGGCTTATTTGTCCCAGGAGCATGGTTCTTAAGGTTACTTAGGCTAGTGTAATTTTGCTACCCAGGGATGGTCATAGACATGAATTTACAAGTCCAGATGATGTTTTCGGTTTTTGCTACTTGAGCGTAGGAATTTCTTTCCACAGCTCCTAGATTGCTCTTTCGGTTGCAATTGTCAACCAAATCTGAACATAGGCACTACAGTTGTCTTTCCTCTGCTTTTGGAAAAAAAATATCCTTTTTCTGACCTGTGTATAGGCATCGATATCTTGACTGTAATGGATTTGATAGGCATTTTATAATCTTAACCTTTGTGACTGCAACAGAGATGAAGGTACGCCAAGATGAGGAGCGTGTGCAGCTCAAGATTTTAATTCAGGACCTTGAAAGTATGAATCCATTACCTCTGTTTAGCTTTTAGTTGTTCACTTCAGCTACAACAGTTTTTTCTGCCTGTCTCTGCTACACTAGTTGAATGTCTCAGGCCTCCTGCTGTTTAGTAATCATACTGTGATACAAACATTTAGGTTGTCGGACAACGTGTTTTCATCGACACTTTGCCATACTTTTTTTAAACAAAAACTGTAGGGGAGGCCGAGTATGTATTTTTTCAGGGCCAGACTTGAATGTAAACTTTACCACACTGGAGCCTCATCACATGCATGCTGTTCAAATTGACATGTTTTCTTCTTGAAGCAGTATAGTTTCAAAATATTATTTTCTGGAACTTGTACGTATGAAAGTACATGGGCCAGTTTCATCCGGAAAAATAAAGATTTGCAAAAACTAAGTATGTTGACTTTCGCATGTTTCCAGAAATATTAAGATATGTCTTTGCAATAAATAGCACTTTATTAGAAATTAGTGCAACTACATTTGGTTCAGGTTGAATGCCAAAATGCAACTGATACATATGGAACTTGAAAATCTAACACTATCTTAAAATTTCATTTGGTTGCAGAAAGGAGTGTGCATACCTTAGTAAACAAGAACGTGGTATGTAATCTTGTTAACTTTTTCAGCTTCACAAAATGAATCTGATCTCTTCTTGTACAGCAGGTTCCTGTTGCCGCTGTTGTCATAATGGCTTGCAATCGACCAGATTATTTGCAAAGGACAGTTGAATCTATCTTGAAGTATGCTTTATGTCTCCATTCCTTTATTGTTTTAAAGATGAAAAAAATCAGCTGTCTGTTGTTTTGTTAACTCTATGGCCGCACCAAGATCCCACTCAGTGGGTGACAGCTTGCGGCAGTTATATATGGAATTGAGTTGCACTGTTGAGCACGCCATACAATGTTTCTAAGGATACTTAGACTGTATAATTTCCTGGTCTGTTTATGAAGCCTATTTGCTCCATTTGGATCCACATAGGTTTCAGTTCATAGAACACCCTTCATGACCAAATGATGGATGATAACTTTTCCAGGTACCAGAAAACAGTTGCTTCTAAGTTTCCACTATTTATATCTCAGGTACTGGTGATAGCAGTTTCAGTTCTTGCTGTCAGTCTCTTCAAGTGTGGTCAGGACATTTTTCATTGCCTTTTCCATTCGCAGGATGGAACAAATGGAGACGTAAAAAAGAAAGCTTTGAGTTATGATCAAATAACATTTATGCAGGTTTGGAAAGAAATACTTGCCTTCATAGCATTTCTAGTACTTTTTTGTAAGCATACCAGACGATAAATTGTCTAGCTAACACTCGTTACTGTTCCTTTTGCCTTTGATCTGTTGCAGCATGTAGATCTTGAACCTGTGCGCACAGAAAGACCAGGAGAATTGGTAGCATATTACAAGATAGCTAGTATGTGTTCCTCAATTGATAGTGTTTATTAAGACTGATGATATGATTGATTCTCATCGTAAAGATGTTTCCTAATTCAGAACACTATAAATGGGCCCTGGATGCGCTATTCATTAAGCATAATTTTGATCGAGTAATCATTCTGGAAGGTTTGATCTTTGTGATGATCTGTTGACTATTTTGTTCTTAGATATCTCTGCATACCATCTCATTTCCATGGTTAATTGGCTAATAGATGACATGGAGATCGCCCCAGATTTCTTCGACTACTTCGAGGCAGCAGCTAAACTACTTGATAATGACAAGTATGTGACACTATAGTCTGATTATACTTGTCAAGACAATGAATTAATATCTAATCTGCCTAATTACGTGGCTGTAATTTTTTTATTGTGGCATTGAAGGACAATAATGGCTGTTTCTTCTTGGAATGACAATGGGCAAAGGGAGTTCGTTCATGATCCAAGTCAGTATAATGATAGGCCTCTGTTCAACTTTCTTTCTGCATTAATAGGGAAAGGTTCTCATTTTCTGGATAACGCTTTGCAGAAGCTCTTTACCGTTCGGACTTCTTTCCTGGGCTTGGGTGGATGTTAACAAAGCCAACATGGATGGAGCTGTCACCAAAGTGGCCCAAAGCATATCCTTACAGTTGCCTACTGATTGTTAGATTAGCGGATATGCCTTTTCTAGTGCCTTCTATCATCTTGTTCTTCCTTGACAAGAGTTTACTTATTGGGATGATTGGGTGAGGCTGAAGGAGGTACACAAAGATCGGCAGTTTATTCGGCCAGAAGTATGCAGAACATACAATTTCGGCGAGCATGTATGTTGGCTATTTGACACTGTTGTGAATTTATGGTCGCAATTTTGCATGCAGTAATCTGCAGATCAGCACTTCCATATTTAAGCCATTGGCTCTGGGTTGCTGTTATTTACACTTTGTTTTTATTGTTCCATTCAAGGGGTCAAGCATGGGACAATTCTTCGAGAAATACCTGGAACCAATCAAGTTAAATGATGTTCATGTATGCATGTCCTCCCACATTTTCCCATTTTATAAAAATGTTATATGCTCGGTGTTGCTGAGATTTACTCGTTCGGTTTTGTGGCCATAGATTGACTGGAACTCTGAGGACTTAAGCTACCTCAAGGAGGTAAGAATTAATCTGTTCTTCAGAAAGTATTACTGTCCATAGAGTGTGTGCCTAATATTTGTTCTGGTAACACTAGGACAAGTTCTTGATCCAATTTGGTGCAGATGTGGCTAACGCCACACCTCTGCACGTATCCGATGCTTTGTTGAAGGCCCACAGTATGAATTCAGACGTCAGGATTCAGTATGACGACCAGGGAGATTTTGAGCGTATAGCTCGCCATTTTGGGATATTTGAAGAGTGGAAGGTTATTCGCTAACTCATTCTAATTCATACATCTTTCCTAAGTATCCAAGTGAGCATATCGGTGCGATGTCTTAGCTGTAATTCTTTGCACTAATACAAAATGATATGCCTTACAATTTTGCTGGACACAATTTGGATTGGAAACTCATACAACCTGAGTCTCAAATGATCTTGAGTCTTTTTGATATTATTTATGTGATGATTCTTGATTTGTTTTCCCCCTTTCCAGGATGGTTTTCCACGAGCAGCTTACAAAGGAGTAGTGGTGTTCCGGTACAAGAGCAGCCCGAGACGGATATACATGGTTGGCCCCGACTCTATTCGTCAGCTTGGGGCTAAGCATGGCTGAGCCAGGAATATTTCTCTTCGGAAGTCCACGCCCTGATTTAGCAAAATGTGGTGTCGGGGATGTACTTCCCCGGTACCCTGAGAGTACGGGGTTATTGTGATATTGCAGGAACAGGTGCATCTAAATAATAAAGAAGTAAAGGAAAAGGAGGAGACGGTGTCCCTGGCTCGTTTTGGCAAAGCCTGGCCCGACATCTCCTCTGCTGGGCCGACATCTAGGTGATCCCGTGGGCCAAAATGCTAATTCGGATGGGCCGGGATCTCTGGTTCAGGCAGGTCAACGCCAGCGCTCTCCAGCTCGACACCGCGATCCCCACGCACGCATCGACCCTGGCTACGCCTTCCTCGCCTCCAGCTGCACTGCCGCCTGCGTCCTCGTCCACTCCCGGATGCGCCCGCCGCCTCCAACATCCTCTGCCCACGCCCGACACCGGCCGCCCGACTTCGCCATCACCGACCTCGCCCGCGTCCTGGCACGGACACGTCGTCGGCCGCCCGACCTCGTCGCTCGACATCCGCGCCTCCTCGTCGCCATCCCCGACCTCGGATTCACGGCGCCCCCCATCACCATCTCGACGCCGTCCGCGCCTCGGCGCCCCTGCATCACCATCTCGGCGTCGTCCGCGCCTCGACAACCAGCGTCTACGCATCGAGCCCTCCGGCACGCGCTCGCCGACGTCCGGACTCGCCTGCCCCTGCTCCGGCTGTGCCGTCCGACCTCGGCCATGTCCCCCCGGCTCCCTTCGACCTCGGGCGAGCTCCGCCCCAACATCCTCGCCTTGCCCAGGCCGCCCTCTATCCCGGCAGTAGGACCCCGGAGTACGCCCCCGACTTCCATGACCTCGCCCACATCACGGCGGGCCTCCGGCCGCCCGAGCCTCCGCCTCAGCCGCCCGTCCTCACCAACTTCCTTCGACCCCGCCCCCGTGCGTCTGGGCATGGATCCCGACGGCGCCGCGCCCCACGCGCCTCGGCACTCTATCGGCCTCGACTGCGCCCCTGGACGGCTCCATCTCGGGCAAGACCCCAGCTCGGCAGGAACAAAACCGGGTTGGGTGTTGGTGGTTATTCTCCTCAAACCGGTTAGACCGACATGAGTAAGGTTGAAGACAGGAGCTACGGGACAAGTAAGTTTGCACACCGCGCGGGTCCTACCAGTGTAGGGAATGGGCTACAGTGCCGCTACAGTATCTGAGATGTGACAACAGTACACTGCGCGTGGTACAGTGAACAGTACCGATGGTACCCCAGTAGTCATCTCAGCTACAATGCGCAGTGAATAGTGTTTCCTGTCCCCTTGTCCCCCGCTTGTCCCCTGGGCTCTCCTATATAAATGGCACCAGGGGAGGGAGAGAAAAGAGCCCACCACTCCACCACTTCATTTCCCCCCTTCTCATTTGCTCTCAAAACCTCATGGAGGCATGTCTAGCAGCTCGCGGAGCATGTTGTAGCCCGGATAATAAGAGGAGAAATACACCGAGTAGGCTAGATGCTGTAGTAGGGGTTTTATCTCTTCACGAGAGCCCCGAAGCAGGGTAAATCTGTGTGTCGGTTGAGTCTAGTTGCGCGCGCGTTCATCGCGCAATCCCTCCCCGAGATCCCCTAGCGTCCATCGGCCCCACAAATTAGCCTACCCTTAGGCATCTGTCAGTTCGCCACCACGACATGTGGGATGGCGCGTGCATATATATACACTGCTCGGAACAAAGGGGTGTTCAAGCAAGATGCAATGGTGCCAAAGAATTCTTGATGATGGAGGATGGCCTTTTCCCCCCTCTATGTGCTAGAGTAAGAGAAGTGCGCTCGGCGTAGAGAATGTGGCTGGGATTCATTCATGTTTAGTTAGCACAAGAATTTTACTGAAATTTGTGTTTGGGGTATAATGAGATGATCTTGATCCTCACCTCACCTCACTAGCTGACCTGACACTAACATTTAGACACAAAAGATGTGAGATATATGATTACATGTTGTTGTATTTATCTTTAACTCATTATATTAAGAAATAGGAGCAATTTGCGTAGAAATTTACTTTGGCTCTCATATGCATATGGTACCTACAAAAAAAGATATGTTGGTCTGGAGACTGGTCGGTTCCTTGGGGTTGTGCGTGTGGAGTTGTCGGTGAAAATTGTGCTTAGTAGTCGTCGACGATGACACTTATGAGCGTTGTTCACTTGTTGGAGGCGTCGATTGTATAGCTCTTACCTTTCTTCCCGTTTTGCTCCGGCGGAAACCCTAGGGTCGCTAGTAGATATGCTCGGCGTGTCTCCCTCTTGATGGCAATGTTTTGGAGGTGGATTTGGCTAGTAGGACCCGTTGTTTGTGCAGTGGTGTGGGGTAGCATGAGCACCCTCTACATGTGAGGAGTGTCGACGGCGGCGCTTATGGGTGGTGTGGGACAGCATGAGCACCCTCTTTTTACACGCGAGGAGTGTCAGATGAGCCCTTTGGTCCTCGCTTGTTGGCTTGGAGAGGCACATGTTCTCTCTGGCATGTCGTCCCTTTCTAGCGTCGACGATTGGTGAAAATGCTCATGGCAGTATAGTTCAACGCGATGGTTTCGGTGTGCACTTTGCAAACATAGTGGCGCTCGAGTGCCCAACTATGCGTATCGTGTGTCATGCCTTACCGGTGTCTTGTATGTGTTGTGTTTCTTAGACCTAGTCTAGCTAGGTGTGGTTTGTTGGAGATATACCAACTGGGGGTATCTCTGACATGGATCAATCCGGCTAGTCCAGGGTGGACCAAGGGTCGTAAGGCTGATGCCTGCCGAGCGGCCTAGATAGTGGACGTACAAGGAAGTAGGCGGACGGTCCAAGGAAGGCGGAAGGCCAAAGCCCATCAAGCCAACAAGCCAAAGACGGAAGGCGACAACTAAGCTGGCTAGGTCTAGGACTCTGTTTACTTGCTGGACAAGTACTTACCTTGTAACCCGAGGCCTGGCCGCCTATATAAGCCGGCCACCCGGAAGCCTTTAGTGCACGCTCCAGTACGCAACATACAAATTGTAACCTGTTCACGGCTATTGCCTTATAGTGAATTATATCAGCACGTAGGATCTCGCCACCGCTGCGAGATCTGAAGCTGGGTAACCTCGCCGTGTTCAATCCCCACCTTGATGACTCCAGACTTCTTCCCCACAATCCATCCATAGGCTAGAGGACCCCCGTCTCCTATCAACTATGTCGATACTCCGACAGTTAGCGCCCATCGTGGGACATAAGGTTTCTGGCGTCACGTTCCAGGCGGGAACACTTGGCGGCGTGGGCAAGGAGATCGCCGACGGCCGCGTCTCAAGATATGGCGGCCACAGCTACGTCAACTCAGATGAGTCCTGGGTCCCGGCGGATGACTACCTCATCGGGTGCGCAATCGTGCCGATCGGAGGGATCGACGTCTTCATCGGGTACACGCCAGAGGCGTACGGTTTACCGCGTTTCTACAACCCCACCCACCAACCCTTCGACCAAGCAGTCGACCGACAAGATGGATCTGAATCCGCCTTCTCTCAGGAGTCGGCTGGATCTGACTTCCACTTCGTCGGAGTTGTCGGACTGGGATCCGACTCCCAGCCGGAAAACAACGATCCTGAATGATTCTTCCTGCTCTCTAGGAAGATGCGATGTCAGATGCCGGATCCAGATCTACTGTTCAAGTCAATGTAGATTCTGATTCTGATGATGATGCTAGTCTCTTCGAAGAGAGAATCAAAAGCCGCTTTCCCAGTGATAATCTGGTTCCTTCAGAGAACACAACGGATACAGACATGCCTGATAAGGTGTCTATGATGGTTGTCATCGGCAACGAGTCAACCCCAATTGAAACTGATCCGCAAGATAAGCCGGAGGAACCTGCCGGCAACACCAACGTCGGTCAAATCATTGATGGTTCCGACAAGGCAAAGGCGAAAAATAAGACTGGTCTAAAAAAAGGCGGCAGCAGCAAGCCAACGGATTTGCTCTCCGTCATCAAAGAAGTAGAAGAAATCATGCACACTCCGGTGACAAAAGATACCCCACTTGAAGAAGTGGAAGAGCTAAGGCGAAACATGCTTTTGCATTCTGATTTCCTACGCCAAAGAGAGGAGCACGTTGAGGGACTTGCAAAGAGGATCGAAAAAGAGCAGGAAAAGATGTCGGGAAAGACCAACAAGAAGCTCTTTGAAGACAAGAAAAGGTCAACAAAGAGCCGCCAATCTATGCGGCCACATCAGCCCAACATCTAGGTTTCGAATGGCGCACAGCACCACAGCGAACGGACATAAGGGGGGATGTTGTCTTCTGCACCCCGATCCTTAACGTTGCTGCTGCGCTCGATACCCTCGATGACAAGGCTTACACAGCGGAAGAAAAGGTGGTGACAAGGTTATGCCGAACGAGCACCCCTTCATGTGGGTACCTGGTGCACGTAATGACTAAATCCCAATTGTCAATACGCTAAAGAAGCCCAACAAGCGAAGCCCAAGTCGAAGACTTATACTATAGATAGCATAGTCGGTAGTACTTTCCATAAATGAAGTCCTAGTCGGTTACGACCCGAGACCTATACCCCTATATAAAGGACAGGAGGGAGACAACCAGGGACACGCCAACTAGAATCACCAAACCCTAGCAAGATCGACATCTTGCTAGACCCCTGTACTCGCCGCATATACACAATCAATAACAGACAAGCAGGAGTAAGGGTTTTACCTCACTCGAGGGCCCCAAACCTGGGTAATTCCCGCTTGTCAGCCGACGAATCTACCAACTCCATGCGTTCTTTACCTCATAACTCTTACCCTAGGCTAGTAACCATGGGTATTGATGGGGACATCCCTCGTCAATTGGCGCCGTCTGTGGGAAAAGGTGGTGTTGGATCTACGGATTTTTCGGTCCAAATTTCAAACGGCGATCCGCCGACTTCTTCAAAGGGATGCACATCAGCAACAGCAGATCATATCCAGACCACATGCGACCACTCGCCAAAAACAACATCACCAGCAAGGATCAGGCCATACTCACCCGAAGCTCAAGAGATCTGCTCCAATCTTGATTCAGGTTTTGATCTAACTATTGGGGAACATAACTTCTTTGTTGATCAGCTTGGTGTGCAGGATTTAGTCTAACAGATCGCAACTCAGCCACTTCAGAAGAGAACGACTGAGATCACATCTGCAGCAGACAAGGAAGATACCCCGTCGCAGACCGATCTGATCCCGCCGACACAATCTCCAACAGATTCAATGACGTCCGCATAATTCAACAAATTCATGGCGTATGAGTTCCCTGAAGAGGACGAGCCGTCGACTACCTCAGTCGACGATATAATCATATCGACGGCTTCGGCTGGAAGCACTAGAGCACCAACATCACATATCGATCCGATCTCATCCATAGCAGGGTCCATGTCCACAAGGGAATTCAACGAATTCATAATGCAAAATGAGATGGAAGAAGAAGTGCAGTCGACCCTCCATATCAACCCAACCGAAGACCATATGCAAATCAACGCTCCAGAAGAAAGCTTTCACCTACCCGAGTATGATGAGCCTGTAGAAGACAACATCCGTCTAGCCGATTTCACCGGCGCAGAAATCCAATCTACATATCATGCTGCCGTCGATTACGACGAGCATATACAGCAAACAGAAGATGGCGAAAAAAACAAAAGCATAGAGCAGGATAGAGATATCGAAGCAGCATATGAAGAGCAATCAGACTACACATATCCTTACCACATACCCCAGTAGGTTTACGTGGCAACAGCCGTGGAAACATCAGAAAACACAGCCAATCGACAACCAGTCGAGTATCCACGGACGGTTACTCTACCAGACGGTACCACCACTCTGGACATCAAGGCAGAGATGGCTGCAAAGGTGACAAAGGTCATTGAAGAAGAAATAATGATGTCAGCAGACGCAACTCCAGATGAGTTGGCAGTATACAACTACTTCAACTGGCAGGAATCACAACGTTTGAAGCAATACAGAGCAACACTCGAAGAGCGAAGAAGGCAAGCAAGCATATCAAGCGCATGCAGACGGCAACTATCCATGAGTTCTACAGGGGCAACCGAGGCACGACACAGATCCAGATTCGACAGAATTCCTGAGCACGAAAGGGCAGACGTCACTCGAAATCCGAACAACTCGTTCCTAACCATGGACTCTGACGGCATAATCCAACCCAAAACAGCAGAAGGAGCTCTCATATCCATAGGATCATACATTCAAGCAGGAAAACCACCGGTGGGTGACCCTGCTGAAGCAAGATACCTCTAGCAAATGAAGGCCCTAGAGATCGTAGCAAGAGAACTGGTCGATGGAGGGAGGAGAAGACGTAGCAGGAGCCGCTCGAGATAACGCTCTAGTCGCAGTCTTTAGCGAAGCAGCGGCAGGAAAAGTTCAAGCCGTCACAGATCAAGAAGCCGCTCAAGAAGCAGGTCCAGGAGATCAGGCAGTCGTGAATCACCCGACAGTCGCAACGCAGGACCGTGCGGAGCACAATGCTTCACTCGACGGATCCAAGAAACAAAACTCCCAAAGAAGTTTGGCCTACCAACCATGCCAAAATTCAACTCGAAACAGGGACGCTCGGGGTGGCTGGAAGATTACAAATTGGCAGTCATATGCCAACGAGGAACAATAACGACGACACTTCAGTACATAAAGTTGATGCTTGAAGTCACAGCCCGCGACTGGCTCAAATATTTGCCCGAAGGAGCCTACGATTCTTGGGACCACTTCAAGGAAGACTTCATAAAATATTTCGACCCTCTCTGCGAAAGGTCGAAAACATTTGAGGAATTATAGAGCATGCCGGGAAAAGACAGACGAGAAGCTTAGGTCTTACATGAGAAGGTGGGCCTCCATCAGGATCTCCATCGTGTCCAAAAATAATAATGTCAAGTGGGCACTAAAATCCACCGGCACACGGCTAACGGGTTCACGAGAGCCCTTCGGCGTGTCATAGGGGCCGCTCAAACGAGTGCAGACATAGAATAAACTAGGCGAGAACGCGTGGCATGTTTTCTAGCCTTCCGTCCGTCGGCTTTCCCATTCCGGACAGGACCACGTACATAGTACGTTCGTGCGCTGCCATCGCCAGCTGCGGTCTCGTACTATCTCGTGCCGTTAGAGTGTCAAAATCAAGTAGGCTATTGTATTCAAAAAAAATAATGTCAAGTGGGCACTACAATCCACCGGTACACGGCCAACAGGATCACGAGAGCCCTTCGGCGTGTCCTAGGGGCCGTTCAGACGAGTGCATGCATAGAATAAACTCGGCAAGATGGCGCGGCGTGTTTTCTGGCCTTCCATCCGTCGGCTTTCCCATTCCAGGGAGGTCCACGTACGTAGTACGTTGGTGCGCTGCCATCACCTGCTGCGGTCTCGTACTGTCTCATGCCGTTGGTGTCAAAATCAAGTGGACTATTGTGTCCAAAAATAATAATGTCAAGTGGGCAGTACAATCCACCGGCACACGGCCAACGAGTTCACGAGAGCCCTTCGGCGTGTCCTAGGGGCTGTTTAAATGAGTGTAGGTATAGAATAAACTAGGCAAGATGGCGCGGCGTGTTTTCTGGCCTTCCGTCCATCGGCTTTCACATTCCAGGGAGGACCGCGTACAAAGTACGTTGGTGTGCTGCCATCGCCTGCTGTGGTCTCGTATTGTCTCGCGCCGTTGGAGTGTCAAAATCAGGTGGGCTATTGATTCCAAAAATAATAATGTCACGTGGGTACTACAATCCGCAGGCACACGGCCAACGGGGTCACGAGAACCCTTCGGTGTGTTCTAGGGGCCGTTTAAACGAGCGCAGGCATATAATAAACTAGGCAAGATGGCGCGGCGTGTTTTGCCTTCCTTCCATCGGCTTTCCCATTCCTGGGAGAACCAGACCACGTACATAGTACGTTGGTGCGTTGCCATCGCCTGCTGCGGTCTCATACTATCTCGTGTCGTTGGAGTGTCAAAATCAAGTGGGCTATTGCGTCCAAAAATAATAATGTCAAGCGGGTAGTACAATCCACCGGCACACGGCCAACGGGTTCACGAGAGCCCTTCGGCGTGTCCTAGGGGCTGTTTAAATTAGTGTAGGTATAGAATAAACAAGGCAAGATGGTGCGGCGTGTTTTCTGGCCTTCCGTCCATCGGCTTTCACATTCCGGGAGGACCGCGTACAAAGTACGTTGGTGTGCTGCCATCGCCTGCTGTGGTCTCGTACTGTCTCGCGCCGTTGGAGTGACAAAATCAGGTGGGCTATTGTTTCCAAAAATAATAATGTCACGTGGGTACTACAATCCACAGGCACACGGCCAACGGGGTCACGAGAACCCTTCGGTGTGTTCTAGGGGCTGTTTAAACGAGCGCAAGCATAGAATAAACTAGGCAAGATGGCGCGGCGTGTTTTGCCTTCCTTCCATCGGCTTCCCATTCCTGGGAGAACCAGACCACGTACATAGTATGTTGGTGCGTTGCCATCGCCTGCTGCGGTCTCATACTGTCTCGTGTCGTTAGAGTGTCAAAATCAAGTGGGCTATTGCGTCCAAAAATAATAATGTCAAGTGGACACTTCAATCCACCGGCACACGGCCAACGGGTTCACGAGAGCCCTTCGGCGTGTCCTAGGGCCGTTTAAACGAGTGCAAGCATAGAATAAACAAGGCAAGATGGCGCGTCGTGTTTTCTGGCCTTCCGTCTGTCGGCTTTCCTATTCTGGGGAGGACCACGTACATAATACATTGGTGTGCTGCCATCGCCTTCTGTGGTCTCGTACTGTCTCGTGTCGTTGGAGTGTCAAAATCAAGTGGGCTATTGTGTCCAAAAATAATAATGTCAAGTGGGCACTGCAGTCCACCGGCACACGACCAACGGGTTCACGAGAGCCCTTCGGCATGTCCTAGGGGCCGTTTAAATGAGTGGAGGTATAGAATAAACTAGGCAAGATGGTGCGGCGTGTTTTCTGGCCTTCCGTCCATCGGCACGCGTACATAGTACGTTGGTGCGCTGCCATCGCCTGTTGTGGTCTCGTACTGTCTCGTGTCGTTGGAGTGTCAAAATCAGGTGGGCTATTGTTTCCAAAAATAATAATGTCATGTGGCACTACAGTCCACCGACACACGGCCAACGGGTTCACGAGAGCCCTTCGGCGTGTCCTAGGGGCCGTTTAAACGAGTGTAGGCATAGAATAAACTAGGCAAGATGGCGCGGCGTGTTTTGCCTACCTTCCGTCGGCTTTCCCATTCCTGGGAGGACCAGACCACGTACATAGTACGTTCGTGCGTTGCCATCGCCTGCTGCGGTCGTTGGAGTGTCAAAATCAAGTGGGCTATTGTGTCCAAAAATAATGATGTCAAGTGGGCACTACAATACACTGGCACAGGGGCAACGGGTTCAAGAGAGCCCTTCGGCATGTCCTAGGGGCCGTTCAAACGAGTGCACTCATAAAATAAACTAAGAAAGATGGCCTTCTTTCCGTCGGCTTTCCCATTTCGGGGAGGACCACGTACATAGTACGTTGGTGCGTTGCCATCACCTGCTACGGTCTCATACTGTCTCGTGTCGTTGGAGTGTCAAAATCAGGTGGGCTATTGTGTCCAAAAATAATAATGTCAAGTGGGCACTGCAATCCACCGGCACATGTCCAACGGGTTCATGAGAGCCCTTCGGCGTCTCCTAGGGGCCGCTCAAACGAGTGCAGGCATAGAATAAACTTGGAGAGATGGCGTGGTGTATGTTTTGGCCTTCTGACCGTCGGCTTTCTCATTCAGAGGAGGACCACATACATAGTACGTTCGTGTGATGCCATCGCCTGCTGCGGTCTCATACTGTCTCGTGCCGTTTGAGTGTCAAAATCAAGTGGGCTATTGTGTCCAAAAATTATAATGTAAGGTGGGCACTACAATCCACCGGCACACGGCCAACGGGTTAACGAGAGCCGTTCGGCGTGTCATAGGGGCCTCTCAAACGAGTGCAGGCATAGAATAAACTAGGCGAGATCGCGTGGCGTGTTTTCTAGCCTTCCGTCCGTCGGCTTTCCCATTCCGGGGAGGACCACGTACAAAGTACGTTCGTGTGCTGCCATTGCCTGCTGCGGTCTCGTACTGTCTCGTGCCGTTGGAGTGTCAAAATCAAGTGGGCTATTGTGTCCAAAAATAATAATGTCAAGTGGGCACTACAATCCACCGGTACACGGCCAACGGGTTCACGAGAACCCTTCGGCGTGTCCAAGGGGCCGTTCAGACGAGTGCAGGCATAGAATAAACTCGGCAAGCTGGCGTAGCGTGTTTTCTGGCCTTCCGTCCGTCGGCTTTCCCATTCCAGGGAGGACCACGTACGTAGTACGTTGGTGCGCTGCCATCACCTGCTGCGGTCTCGTACTATTTCGTGCCGTTGGAGTGTCAAAATCAAGTGGACTATTGTGTCCAAAAATAATAATGTCAAGTGGGCAGTACAATCCACCGGCACACGGCCAACGGGTTCATGAGAGCCCTTCGGCGTGTCCTAGGGGCTGTTTAAATGAGTGTAGGTATAGAATAAACTAGGCAAGATGGCGCGGCGTGTTTTCTGGCCTTCCGTCCATCGGCTTTCCCATTCCGGGGAGGACTGCGTACAAAGTACGTTGGTGTGCTGCCATCGGCTAATGTGGTCTCGTACTGTCTCGTACCGTTGGAGTGTCAAAATCAGGTGGGCTATTGTTTCCAAAAAATAATAATGTCACGTGGGTACTACGATCCACAGGCATACGGCCAACGGGGTCACGAGAGCCCTTCGGTGTGTTCTAGGGGCCGTTTAAACGAGCGCGGGCATAGAATAAACTAGGCAAGATGGCGCGGTGTGTTTTGCCTTCTTTCCGTCGGCTTTCCGATTCCTGGGAGAACCAGACCACGTACATAGTACGTTGGTGCGTTGCCATCGCCTGCTGCGGTCTCATACTGTCTCGTGTCGTTGGAGTGTCAAAATCAAGTGGGCTATTGTGTCCAAAAATAATAATGTCAAGTGGGCACTTCAATCCACCGGCACACGGCCAACGGGTTCACGAGAGCCCTTCGGCGTGTCCTAGGGCCGTTTAAACGAGTGCAAGCATAGAATAAACAAGGCAAGATGGCGCGGCGTGTTTTCTGGCCTTCCATCCGTCGGCTTTCCTATTCTGGGGAGGACCACGTACATAATACATTGGTGTGCTGCCATCGCCTTATGCGGTCTCGTACTGTCTCGTGCCGTTGGAGTGTCAAAATCAAGTGGGCTATTGTGTCCAAAAATAATAATGTCAAGTCGGCATTGCAGTCCACCGGCACACGACCAACGGGTTCACGAGAGCCCTTCAGCGTGTCCTAGGGGCCGTTTAAATGAGTGGAGGTATAGAATAAACTAGAAAAGATGGCGCGGCGTGTTTTCTGGCCTTCCGTCCATCGGCACACGTACATAGTACGTTGGTGCGCTGCCATCGCCTGCTGTGGTCTCGTACTGTCTCGTGCCGTTGGAGTGTCAAAATCAGGTGGGCTATTGTTTCCAAAAATAATAATATCATGTGGGCACTACAATCCACCGGCACACGGCCAACAGGTTCACGAGAGCCCTTCGGCGTGTCCTAGGGGCCGTTTAAACGAGTGTAGGCATAGAATAAACTAGGCAAGATGGCGCGGCGTGTTTTGCCTACCTTCCGTCGGCTTTCCCATTCCTGGGAGGACCAGACCACGTACATAGTACGTTGGTGCGTTGCCATCGCGTGCTGCAGTCTCATACTGTCTCGTGCCGTTGGAGTGTTAAAATCAAGTGGGCTATGGTGTCCAAAAATAATAATGTCAAGTGGGCACTACAATACACTGGCACACGGCCAACGGGTTCACGAGAGCCCTTCGGCATATCCTAGGGGCCGTTCAAACGAGTGCAGGTAAAGAATAAACTAAGAAAGATGGCCTTCTTTCCGTCGGCTTTCCCATTCCGGGGAGGACCACGTACATAGTATGTTGGTGCGTTGCCATCGCCTGCTGCGGTCTAATACTGTCTCGTGTCGTTGGAGTGTCAAAATCAGGCGGGTTATTGTGTCAAAAATAATAATTTCAAGTGGGCACTGCAATCCACCGGCACATGTCCAACGGGTTCATGAGAGCCCTTCGGCGTGTCCTAGGGGCCGCTCAAACGAGTGCAGGCATAGAATAAACTTGGAGAGATGGCGTGGCGTCTTTTTTGGCCTTCTGGCCGTCGGCTTTCTCATTCAGAGGAGGACCACATACATAGTACGTTCGTGCGATGCCATCGCCTGCTGCGGTCTCATACTGTCTCGTGCCGTTGGAGTGTCAAAATCAAGTGGGCTATTGTGTCCAAAAATTATAATGTAAGGTGGGCACTACAATCCACCGACACACGGCCAACGGGTTAACGAGAGCCGTTCGGCGTGTCATAGGGGCCGCTCAAACGAGTGCAGGCATAGAATAAACTAGGCGAGATCGCGTGGCGTGTTTTCTAGACTTCCGTCCGTCGGCTTTCCCATTCCGGGGAGGACCACGTACATAGTACGTTCGTGCGCTCCCATCGCCTGTTGCGGTCTCGTACTGTCTCGTGCAGTTGGAGTGTCAAAATCAAGTGGGCTATTGTGTCCAAAAATAATAATATCAAGTGGGCACTACAATCCACCGGTACACGGCCAACGGGTTCACGAGAACCCTTCGGCGTGTCCTAGGGGCCGTTCAGACGAGTGCAGTCATGGAATAAACTCGGCAAGATGGCGCAGCGTGTTTTCTGGCCTTCCGTCCGTTGGCTTTCCCATTCCAGGGAGGACCACATACGTAGTACGTTGGTGCGCTGCTATCGCCTGCTGCGGTCTCGTACTGTCTCGTGCCATTGGAGTGTCAAAATCAGTGGACTATTGTGTCCAAAAATAATAATGTCAAGTGGGCAGTACAATCCACCGGCACACGGCCAACGGGTTCACAAGAGCCCTTCGGCGTGTCCTAGGGGCTGTTTAAATGAGTGTAGGTATAGCATAAACTAGGCAAGATGGCGCGGCGTGTTTTCTGGCCTTCCGTCCATCGGCTTTCCCATTCCGGGGAGGACCGCGTACAAAGTACGTTGGTGTGCTGCCATCGCCTGCTGTGGCTCGTACTGTCTCGCGCCGTTGGAGTGTCATAATCAGGTGGGCTATTGTTTCCAAAAATAATAATGTCACGTGGGTACTACAATCCACAGGCACACGGCCAACGGAGTTACGAGAGCCCTTCGGTGTGTTCTAGGGGCTGTTTAAACGAGCGCAGGCATAGAATAAACTAGGCAAGATGGCGCGGCGTGTTTTGCCTTCCTTCCATCGGCTTTCCCGTTCCTGGGAGAACCAGACCACGTACATAGTACGTTGGTGCGTTGCCATCGCCTGCTGCGGTCTCATACTGTCTCGTGTCGTTGGAGTGTCAAAATCAAGTGGGCTATTGTGTCCAAAAATAATAATGTCAAGTGGGCACTTCAATCCACCGGCACACGGCCAACGGGTTCACGAGAGCCCTTCGGCGTGTCCTAGGGCCGTGACGAGAGCAAGCATAGAATAAACAAGGCAAGATGGCGCGGCGTGTTTTCTAGCCTTCCGTCTGTCGGCTTTCCTATTCTGGGGAGGACCACGTACATAATACATTGGTGTGCTGTCATCGCCTTCTGCGGTCTCGTACTGTCTCGTGCCGTTGGAGTGTCAAAATCGAGTGGGCTATTGTGTCCAAAAAAAATAATGTCAAGTGGGCACTGCAGTCCACCGGTACACGGCCAACGGGTTCACGAGAACCCTTCGGCGTGTCCTAGGGGCCGTTCAGACGAGTGCAGGCATAGAATAAACTCGGCAAGATGGCGCAACGTGTTTTCTTGCCTTCCGTCCGTCGGCTTACCCATTCCAGGGAGGACCACGTACGTAGTACGTTGGTGCGCTGCCATCACCTGCTGCGGTCTCATACTGTCTCGTGCCGTTGGAGTGTCAAAATCAAGTGGACTATTGTGTCCAAAAATAATAATGCCAAGTGGGCAGTACAATCCACCGACACACGGCCAACGGGTTCACGAGAGCCCTTCGGCGTGTCCTAGGGGCTGTTTAAATGAGTGTAGGTATAGAATAAACTAGGCAAGATGGCGCGGCGTGTTTTTCTGGCCTTCCATCAATCGGCTTTCCCATTCCGGGGACGACCGCGTACAAAGTACGTTCGTGTGCTGCCATCGCCTGATGTGGTCTCGTACTGTCTCGCGTCGTTGGAGTGTCAAAATCAGGTGGGCTATTGTTTCCAAAAATAATAATGTCACGTAGCTACTACAATCCACAGGCACACGGCCAACGGGGTCACGAGAGCCCTTCGGTGTGTTCTAGGGGCCGTTTAAACGAGCGCAGGCATAGAATAAACTCGGCAAGATGGCGCGGCGTGTTTTCTGGCCTTCCGTCCGTCGGCTTACCCATTCCAGGTAGGACCACGTACGTAGTACGTTGGTGCGCTGCCATCACCTGATGCGGTCTCGTACTGTCTCGTGTCGTTGGAGTGTAAAAATCAAGTGGACTATTGTGTCCAAAAATAATAATGTCAAGTGGGCAGTACAATCCACCGGCACACGGCCAACGGGTTCATGAGAGCCCTTCGGCGTGTCCTAGGGGCTGTTTAAATGAGTGTAGGTATAGAATAAACTAGGCAAGATGGTGCGGCGTGTTTTTTTGGCCTTTCGTCAATCGGCTTTCCCATTCCGGGGACGACCGCGTACAAAGTACGTTGGTGTGCTGCCATCGCCTGATTTGGTCTCGTACTATCTCGGGTCGTTGGAGTGTCAAAATCAGGTGGGCTATTGTTTCCAAAAATAATAATGTCACGTGGCTACTACAATCCACAGGCACACGTCCGACGGGGTCACGAGAGCCCTTCGGTGTGTTCTTGGGGCCGTTTAAACGAGCGCAGGCATAGAATAAACTAGGCAAGATGGCGCGGCGTGTTTTGCCTTCCTTCCGTCGGCTTTCCCATTCCTGGGAGAACAAGACCACGTACATAGTACGTTGGTGCGTTGCCATCGCCTGTTGCGGTCTCATACTGTCTCGTGTCATTGGAGTGTCAAAATCAAGTGGGCTATTGTGTCCAAAAATAATAATGTCAAGTGGGCACTTCAATCCACCGGCACACGGCCAACGGGTTCACAAGAGCCCTTCGGCGTGTCCTAGGGCCGTTTAAACGAGTGCAAGCATAGAATAAAAAAAGCAAGATGGCGCGGCGTATTTTCTGGCCTTCCGTCCGTCGACTTTCCTATTCTGGGGAGGACCACGTACATAATACATTGGTGTGCTGCCATCGCCTTCTGTGGTATCGTACTATCTCGTGCCGTTGGAGTGTCAAAATCAAGTGGGCTATTGTGTCCAAAAATAATAATGTCAAGTGGGCGCTGCAGTCCACCGGCACACGACCAACGGGTTCACGAGAGCCCTTCGGCGTGTCCTAAGGGCCGTTTAAATGAGTGGAGGTATAGAATAAACTAGGCAAGATGGCGCGGCGTGTTTTCTGGCCTTCCGTCAATCGGCACGCGTACATAGTACGTTGGTGCGCTGCCATCGCCTGTTGTGGTCTCGTACTGTCTCGTGCCGTTGGAGTGTCAAAATCAGGTGGGCTATTGTTTCCAAAAATAATAATGTCATGTGGGCACTACAATCCACCGGCACACGGCCAACGGGTTCACGAGAGCCCTTCGGTGTGTCATAGGGGCCGTTTAAACGAGTGTAGGCATAGAATAAACTAGGCAAGATGGCGCGGCGTGTTTTGCCTACCTTCCGTCGGCTTTCCCATTCCTGGGAGGACCAGACCACGTACATAGTACGTTGGTGCATTGCCATCGCCTGCTGCGGTCTCATACTGTCTCGTGCCGTGGGAGTGTCAAAATCAAGTGGGCTATTGTGTCCAAAAATAATAATGTCAAGTGGGCACTACAATACACTGGCACACGGCCAACGGGTTCACGAGAGCCCTTCGGCATGTCCTAGGGGCCGTTCAAACGAGTGCAGGCATAGAATAAACTAAGAAAGATGGCCTTCTTTCCGTCGGCTTTCCAATTCCGGGGAGGACCACGTACATAGTACGTTGGTGCGTTGCCATCGCCTGCTGCGGTCTCATACTGTCTCGTGTCGTTGGAGTGTCAAAATCAGGTGGGCTATTTTGTCCAAAAATAATAATGTCAAGTGGGCACTGCAATCCACCGGCACATGTCCAACGGGTTCATGAGAGCCCTTCGGCGTGTCCTAGGGGCCGCTCAAACGAGTGCAGGCATAGAATAAACTTGGAGAGATGGCGTGGCGTCTTTTCTGGCCTTCTGACCGTCGGCTTTCTCATTCAGAGGAGGACCACATACATAGTACGTTCGTGCGATGCCATCGCCTGTTGCGGTGTCATACTGTCTCGTGCCGTTGGAGTGTCAAAATCAAGTGGGCTATTGTGTCCAAAAATAATAATGTAAGGTGGGCACTACAATCTACCGGCACGCGGCCAACGGGTTAACGAGAGTCGTTCGGTGTGTCATAGGGGCCGCTCAAACGAGTGCAGGCATAGAATAAACTAGGCGAGATCGTGTGGCGTGTTTCTATCCTTCCGTCCGTCGGCTTTCCCATTCCGGGGAGGACCACGTACATCGTACGTTCGTGCGCTGCCATCGCCTGGTGCGGTCTCGTACTGTCTCGTGCCGTTGGAGTGTCAAAATAAATTGGGCTATTGTGTCCAAAAATAATAATGTCAAGTGGGCACTACAATCCACCGGTACACGGCCAACCGGTTCACGAGAACCCTTCGGTGTGTCCTAGGGGCCGTTCAGACGAGTGCAGGCATAGAATAAACTCGGCAAGATGGCGCAGCGTGTTTTCTGGCCTTCCATCCGTCGGCTTTCCCACTCTAGGTAGGACCACGTACGTAGTATGTTGGTGCGCTGCCATCACCTGCTGCGGTCTCGAACTGTCTCGTGCCTTTGGAGTGTCAAATTCAAGTGGACTATTTTGTCCAGATATAATAATGTCAAGTGGGCACTACAATCTACCGGCACACGGCCAACAGGTTCACGAGAGCGCCTCGGTGTGTCCTAGGGGCCGTTCAAACGAGTGCAAGCATAGAATAAACTAGGCAAGATGGCGCGGCGTGTTTTCTGTCCTTCCGTCTGTCGGCTTTTCCATTTCGGGGAGGACCACTGATATGGGAACGACGGGGAGGTGCAGCCCAATTTCAGGACTCCACCAAGTTAGGTGTATTCGTCGTGTGTTGCTATTTTAAATAATTAGAGTTTTTAATAATTATGAGTTTGGGCTTGGTTTGGGCATGTCCAACCAAGTCAACGTAGGGTCCATTGGGGGGGGGGGCGGTACTGTAGAGCGGTACTGTTGCATCCCTCCCCTCATATAAGGAGTTGCTAGGCATCGTTTTAGGGTTAGCTTGAGTTTAGATTAAAAACAGTCCATAGACTTTTGAGCTCGTTGGTGAAGCATCCCTCCGGGAACGGCGATGTCGTTTATCAGTTTGTAATAAAGATTGCTGCGAGGGTGCTTGTGTTCATCAAGTGTTATCGTGCTCGGGTTAGAGGCGTGGTGATCTTCATCACGTTGCATGCTGGATTTATTCCCCACCTTCAGGTGACGCCGTTGGTCTTGTCGGAAGGATTTACCGTACGGGTTACTCGTTGTGAAAGATCGGGACAACGAACAGAGGATCATCCCCTTGATCCTTATCAACCACGTACATAATACATTGGTGTGCTGCCATCTCCTGCTGCGGTCTCGTCCTGTCTCGTGCCGTTGGAGTGTCAAAATCAAGTGGGCTATTGTGTACAAAAATAATAATGTCAAGTGGGCACTACAATCCACCGGCACACGGCTAACGGGTTCACGAGAGCCCTTCGGCGTGTCCTAGGGGGCGTTCAAACGAGTGCATGCATAGAATAAACTAGGCAAGATGGTGCGACGTGTTTTCTGGCCTTCCGTCCGTCGGCTTTCCCATTCCGGGGAGGACCACGTACATAGTACGTTCGTGCGCTGCCATCGCCTGCTGCGGTCTCGTACTGTCTCGTGCCGTTGGAGTGTCAAAATCAAGTAGGCTATTGTGTCCAAAAATAATAATGTCTAGTAGACACTTCAATCCACCGGCACACGGCGAACGGGTTCACGAGAGCCCTTCGGCGTGTCCTAGGGGCCGTTCAAACAAGTGCATGCATTGAATAAACTTGGCAAGATGGCGCGGTGTGTTTTCTGGCCTTCCGTCCGTCGGCTTTCCCATTCAAGGGTGGACCACGTACATAGTACGTTGGTGCGCTGCCATCGCCTGCTGCGGTCTCATACTGTCTCGTGTCGTTGGAGTGTTAAAATCAGGTGGGCTATTGTGTCCAAAAAATAATAATGTCACGTGGGCACTACAATCTACCGGCACACGGCCAACGGGTTCACGAGAGCCCTTCGGCGTGTCCTAGGGGCCGTTCAAACGAGTGCAGGCATAGAATAAACTAAGAAAGATGGCACGGTGTGTTTTCTGGCCTTCTATCCGTCGGCTTTCCCCTTCCGGAGAGTACCATATACATAATACAACGGAGGGCTGCCATGGCCTGCTGCGGTTTTGTACTATCTCGTGCCGTTGGAGTGTCGAAATCAAGTGGGCTATTGTGTCCAAAAATAATAATGTCAAGTGGGCACTACAGTCCACCGGCACACGACCAACGGGTTCACGAGAGCCCTTCGGCGAGTCCTAGAGGCCGTTCAAACGAGTGCATTTATAGAATAAACTAGGCAAGATGGCGCGGCGTGTTTTCTGGCCTTCCGTCCATCGGCTTTCTCATTCCGGGGAGGACCATGTACATAGTACGTTGGTGCGCTGCCATCGCCTGCTGCGGTCTCGTACTGTCTCGTGCCGTTGGAGTGGCAAAATCAGGTGGGCTATTGTGTCCAAAAATAATAATGTCACGTGGGGACTACAATCCACTGGCACATGGTCAACGGGTTCATGAGAGATCTTCGGCATGTCCTAGGTGCCGTTTAAACGAGTGCAGGCATAGAATAAACTAGGCAAGATGGCGCGGCGTGTTTTCTGGCATTCTGTCAGTCGGCTTTCCATTCCAGGGAGGACCATCCGTCGGCTTTCCTACTCTGGGGAGGACCATGTACATAGTACATTGGTGTGCTGCCATCGCCTTATGCGGTCTCGTACTGTCTCGTGTCGTTGGAGTGTCAAAATCAAGTGGGCTATTGTGTCCAAAAATAATAATGTCAAGTGGGCACTATAGTCCACCGGCACACAACCAACGGGTTCACGAGAGCGCTTCGGCGTGTCCTAGGGGCCGTTTAAATGAGTGCATGTATAGAATAAACTAGGCAAGATGGCGCGGCGTGTTTTATGGCCTTTCGTTCATCGCCTTTCCCATTCCTGGGAGGACTGCGTACATAGTACGTTGATGCGCTGCCATCGCCTGCTGCGGTCTCATACTGTCTTGTGCCGTTGGAGTGTCAAAATCAGGTGGGCTATTGTGTCCATAAATAATAATGTCACGTGGGCACTACATTCCACGGGCACACGGCCAACGGGTTCACGAGAGCCCTTCGGCATGTCCTAGGGGACGTTTAAACGAGTGCAGGCATAGAATAAACTAGGCAAGATGGCGCGGCGTGTTTTCTGGCCTTCCTTCCGTCGGCTTTTCCATTCCGGGGAGGACCAGACCACGTACATAGTACGTTGGTGCGTTGCCATCGCCTGCTGCGGTCTCATACTATCTCGTGCCGTTGGAGTGTCAAAATCAAGTGGGCTATTGTGTCCAAAAATAATAATATCAAGTGGGCACTACAATCCATCGGCACATGGCCAACGGGTTCACGAGAGCCCTTTGGCATGTCCTAGGGGCCGTTCAAACGAGTGCAGGCATAGAATAAACTAGGCAAGATGGCGCGACGTGTTTTCTGGCCTTCCTTCCGTCAGCTTTCCCATTCCGGGGAGGACCACGTACATAGTACGTTGGTGCGTTGCCATCGCCTGCTGCGGTCGCATACTGTCTCGTGCCGTTGGAGTGTCAAAATCAGGTGGGCTATTGTGTCCAAAAATAATAATGTCAAGTGGGCCTGCAATCCACCGGCACAAGTCCAACGGGTTCACGAGAGCCCTTCGGCGTGTCCTAGGGGCCGCTCAAACGAGTGCAGGCATAGAATAAACTTGGAGAGATGGCATGGCGTGTTTTCTGGCCTTCTGTCCATCAGCTTTCTCATTCAGTGGAGGACCGCGTACATAGTACGTTCGTGCGATGCCATCGCCTGCTGCGGTCTCATACTGTCTCGTGGCATTGGAGTGTCAAAATCAAGTGGGCTATTGTGTCCAAAAATAATAATGTCAAGTGGGCACTACAATCCACCAGCACACGGCCAACGGGTTCACGAGAGCCGTTCGCCGTGTCCTAGGTGTCGTTCAAATGAGTGCAAGCATAGAAAAAACTAGGCAAGATGGTGTGGCGTGTTTTCTGGCCTTCCGTCCACCGGCTTTCCCATTCCGGGGAGGACCACGTACATAATACATTGGTGTGCTGTCATCGCCTGCTGTGGTCTTGTACTGTCTCGTGCCGTTGGAGTGTCAAAATCAAGTGGGCTATTGTGTCCAAAAATAATAATGTCAAGTGGGCACTAAAATCCACCGGCACACGGCTAACGGGTTCACGAGAGCCCTTCGGCGTGTCACTGGGGCAGCTCAAACGATTGCAGGCATAGAATAAACTAGGCAAAATCGCGTGGCGTGTTTTCTGGCCTTCCGTACGTCGGCTTTCCCATTCCGGTTAGGACCACGTACATAGTAGGTTCGTGCGCTGCCGTCGCCTGCTACGGTCTCGTACTGTCTCGTGTCGTTGGAGTGTCAAAATCAAGTGGGCTATTGTATCCAAAAATAATAATGTCAAGTGGGCACTACAATCCACTGGTACACACGGCCAACGGCTTCACGAGAGCCCTCGGCGTGTCCTAGAGGCCGTTCAGACGAGTGCAGGACATGTCGTGGTCGCCGTTTGGACCACGACGATCGTCGCCGCGGTTCTGCTGCTTGGTGTTCGTTGCCCTTGCCGGCACTGCCGTTCGAGCTGGAACCATGTCTATGCTCCTTCTTTTTTCCACGTGCGATCCACTCCGCCTCCCTGAGGAGTAGCTGACTCCCTGATCCCTCCGCATTGTCGATCGAGCACCGCTCCGATGCAGATGGGAGACGACCGATCAGCTCCTCAACGCTCATGCCGTTGAGATCAAGTAGCGTCTCGATCGAGCACGCGATCTACGAATACTGAGAGGGAACTTCACACAGGAATTTCTGGATTATTTTTACCTCCTCAACTGTGTCACCCAAGGAGCGCAGGTTGTTGGCTGAGGTTTGTGATGCACATGCCGAATGCGTCGAGCGTCTCGCTGTCATTGACGGCGATCTGCTCAAATTCCTTGCGCAGCCGTTGCGCCGTTGCCTCCCGTGCACGGATCACGCCCATGCGCATCAGCTTGATCGCCTCACATGCGTCTGTCGCCGTCTCTTTCACCGCGAGAACCGGTACCATCTACGGAGGCACCGCACGTAGCAGCGCTGAGAGAGCCGCCATGTCCTCGCGATCGCCCGACAAACCCATGCCGGACACCGCCTCCCATAGACCTTGCGCGTGCAGGTTGATTTTCATCACCATCGCCCACTCGATGTAGTTCGTGGCCGTGAGTGAGGGGTAGACGATGTTGCGGCCGAAGTTCGTGCGCTCGTGGACGACGCGCTCGTGGACGATGACCTCGTTGCCGCCCCGCCGGATGACGCTGCCCACGGCTCCTATCGCGTGTCTGTGTCGTTGTCGTCGCCGGCGCCCGCGTGCCAGCTCCTCCGTTTCCACATCCGTTGTTCGGCGTTGCCGGCGTGCCAGCGCGGCCGTTGGCGTTGGACATGATCGTCTCGGATCACAAAACGGCTCTCATACCACTTGTCAGAAATCAAACACTTTGAACTTTCAAGAGAGTTTGTGCTGCGTAAACCTTGCAGCTTTTCGGTTGCTCGTTCTCCTCTTATTTAACGGACCATCAACGATCCATGAAAATCGCTAAGGAAACGATCAATGCTGGCTGGGCTTACAGGTCGTGCCATCCCACGACGCCCACATTCAGTCGTGATCCTAATGCCGCAGAACTCACCGAGTCCATGCCATCCCATGGTGCGAGCCGTGGGGCCTAATCTACTTAACTGAAATCAAACGAGCGAAGTATCCAATGACATGCCATGCCGTGAACAAGTCTCACGATCATGCGTTCTTATTCCTGCTAAACTGAACCTGACGAAACTGACAGACAGACACTGTCAGGGTCTATGATCAACATAGACTATGACATGATTTTAAACTGAGGTTGTTCACCGTCGCTATGTCGAAGAGATGTATGAGTATCTAAATGTCCTTTAAGAAGGGAATGGATTCTCTCCAGCATTTCTTCATGACATCGACAACTTTCATGGTGTACTTCTCATCCTCCGGGTAATAGGCGATTGGGTCATCCAGCAATGGGGCTTCAAGGTTCAGAACACCTTCTAGTGTCGCATGCAGACAGTACGCGGAGTAGGTCATGTGGTAACCCCCTTCCTGGACAATCAGCATTTGCCCATTGCTGTGCCGATCGGCCATGCTCCTCATTATTTGTCCAATTCTCCTATAACCAGCCATGGTCAGGCATTGTCTTCCATTTGGATCAAACTGCATCAGACAAAACTCACAATTAGTTATCAGAGTCTAACGGAGTCATATAGTTTAATCATGCATGCCTCTTTTCTTCAATCATCAAGTTACAAGTTTTAATTATAATTTTCCACCCATAACGTGCTAAATACGATTTAGTATATAACTTCAATTCCATGATCCTAGAATCATATTAACTAACATTAGCAGAAGAAAACTATATAATCACTATACATCTAGTCATCTTGTTGTATCCTTTGGTACGGTGTATACATTTTTTTTAATCTGAAAACTGTAGGGGAGGCCCTGACAGTAAGGTTTTATAGAAGACAGCAAGTAGGGTAATTATAGAATTTAAATTTCGGTGCCTATTTCTTCTATCATGCAAAAGTTGCCTTGTTCCTCCTAAGCAATCTATTTTTTTACACAAGATGGTAAGTGTTAACTACAATTTTAGTTATCAATGTATTAAAACTGCTACAATCTGCAACTGCAAATAATTTAGTAAGACTGATAAATAGAACATGTGATGAACCAGTATTAAAAAAATGACATAATCTCAACTTACCGCGCTAGAATCTTGACCAATGACAAAAACCAAAAGCTGGGGCTGAAACTTGTCAATAGCCGGAACAACCAATTCATTCATCGCATATTGATACCCTGCATCCCCACTCCCATTAGGCAAAGGTATGTTCAGATTGTACCCAAGCCCCTTGCCTTCCCCAATCTCATCAACCGAGCCTCTTTGTGGATGCGACGGGCCCCAAGACCCATGATTCATATGAAGAGATATCGTCAACACGTTGTCCGTCCGATAGAAGCCCTCTGCCGTGCCATTCCCATAGTGCACATCAATGTCAACAACGGCGACATTTGTGCAGCGGCCAGAATCCAGAGCCAGATGCACGGCAAGCCCAGCGTTGTTCAGGAAGCAGAAGCCATCTGCGCGGTCCGGTTGCGCGTGGTGGCCAGGGGGACGGACCAACGAGTAGGCTATCTTCCCGTTCCCGTCTAGTATGTGCCTTGCAGCTGATAAGGTTGTTCCGGCGGCTAGAAGGGCTGCGCCCCATGAGCCGGGGTTCAGGAAAGTTGATGCGCATAATTTTGTGGCTCCCTTTGCGTTCGCTTGCACGAGCTCGTCAACGTATTCTGTCAGCCATAAAAAGATTATTAACGGCCTGTTTGGAACACAAGAAGTTCGTGGGAGTCTTACAGGAATCCGGTTCATTTCCGCCATGAACATGAAAATGATTAGATGCGGCCTAACGAGTTACAGCATAGATTTCTATTGCAATGCAAACACGATCTAGATGTACCACAACATGAGTTGGGGTAAACAAGATCAACAACATGAGGCCTAACAAGTTACAGAATATACTTGCATTGCAATGCAAGCACCATCTAGATGTAACCCCAACACGAGTCGATGTGATTTAAATAGGACCAACGGTATACGAATAACAAAGCCGATAAGAGCTCCAGTCTAGGTCAGATGATTTTTGGCGGGGTGATTTGGGGATACCAGTAGTACCTGGGGTGTGGAAGGAGAGGAGGTCGGTGGCGTGGGCGGGGCTGCCGGAGTGCCAGGAGAGGAACGGCGCGATGGGCCCGCGGCGGAGGATGGAGACCATGTTGCGGACGCGGTCGGCGTTCTCCAGGTGGTTGTCGAGCACGTCGAGGAAGCCCGGGTCGTGGCCCGTGTCGAAGACGCCGCGGCCGGTGTCGTGGGCCAGCATGCCCTCGTGCCAGAACACTGCCAGGTTCTCCCCCGCCGGAGCCGGAGCCGGAGCCGCGGAGGAGGAAGGGGAGTCCATCGGCCGGCGGCAGGGTTATCTTATCTGAGCTAGGGTGTGTAGCCGCCGCGAGCCTGCTCCTGCGCCTGCACGCAACTGTGCAAGAGCAAGCTAGCAGCAGGTCTCCATCCAGCTCTCTTCCTTTCTTTGTTGTTTAGCTAAAGAGAAACGCATGCTGTGGATTTCTCAAGCGGCCCTTCCTGGCTCTTATAGCTACGCAGGTCCATTCCATGCAGCCAGCCAGCCTGGCACCAATAAATGATGGCAGGACCAATGCCACCGTCGGAAGCATCCAAGGGAGGGAGTAAAAGTAACATAGAGCACTAACATACACGTTATTCTAATATGTGTTATCATCTCCATAGTGTATAGTAATTAATAAACATATGGTGTCAGGTAAGCATCTATTTATTAGCTTATAAACTCACAATGTCTTGGGATATGTGATGTTACGGTAAGACTAGTCACAATGAGGAGTATCATATAGTAGTATCATGCATAATACTAGTATATGATACTACTTCATAATACATAGTAACATGTGAGTGGTATCATATGACACTACATTTATTATGTGCTAGACTCATATTGTATTGGAATCCGTTATGTTACGGTATCTATGATACCACTACCATCTCTTTCTTCATTAATTGCTGTGACACATTACCATTTTGCCAACATTGAATGCATGATACCACCTATGATACCCCCATTGTGACTAGTCTAAGTAGCTATGTTACCACTACCTCTATTTTCTTATTAAATGCTTGCCACATCAGTTTTTTGTCCTACGTGGCAACGATGTTACTACTATGTTACTCCCCAGTGTGACTACTCAAAGTGATTGGGGATGCATTGTAGAAATTTGGTGAAATAATTTTCTACACAACATGGTTATGGCTCCTTCAACGGAGTTCCTTCGTTGAGTAGGAGGTTTTCGGGGATCTGATAGGGTTGTACTGTCATATAACCAGTTATCACGCGAACTATACATAGCTCGACCTTAATTTCGTTGCATGCTTTTTTTTACGACTTAAGAACTTCATTCATCAACTGTTTGGGTTACACTCTTTAAGGAGGATCTGATCTAAGAAGGGTGGTTTACAGTTAACCCACAGGCACCTTCTTCTAGAGCTACTAGCCTTCTTAGCACAGGCATGGGCGGCTTCATTAGCTAGCCTACCCACAAAGCTAAAATTGATACTAGAAATAAAACTACTAAGCTCCTTAATCTCTCGACAATAACAGGCGATTTCAGACCTACCGTCTCCTAGATTCTCCATAAGCTTGATCACCTCTTTGGCATCAGTTTCAATATCAACGTTATCAAGGGGTCTGTCAACAGTGTGAAGCGGGCCTAACTCAGCTGGTCTCCCACAACTCGGTTTAACCCACATTGGTTTAGATTTTCACCTTCTCAGTTTGTTATTTCTTACCCAACTGAGCTAAATCGAAGGTGATCGTAACCCACCTTACCGAACTAGCCACTGATCTGCCACCACTCCCATGCCATACAACATTACGTTCCATCCAAATGGCCCAACAAGCACATAAGATAATTCCTGACCGCTCAGATGTCAAAACTCAGTATCAATTAAGGTCCATAGCCCAAGTATCAGGATGAAGAACTGGGATTTTAGTAGAAGTAATCAGCTTGAGTTCTTGCCAGAAAATCCTTGCCCACGTACACTCAAAGAAGGCATGGAATATTGATTCTTTTTCCACTCCACAAGTTTTACAAAAGGCTAGCTCGTCCATATGCCTTTGGTTAAGCACTTGTCTGCATGGAATAAAACCTTTGATCACTCGTCACCAGAACGACCGGACCTTTGGAGGTACATTTAATTCCAAAGGACTTTCCAGTGTTTTATATTCTCAGTCTCTGACATTGATGCGCCAGCATTCACCCGTTTCAACATAGCCAGCTTCCTGTAACAAGGCTGAGGGTTTCCGTGATAAGCCCGACGGCATTTGTCGTCGGGCTGAGCTGTTACTCCTATATTGATCGGACAGTAAACTGTTCATTTTTCTTAAGAGACCACGCCCAAAATCCTCTGTAAAGCGACCAATCGGGATACCTCGAATGGCTGAAATATCTGGTTCAAAAAAAATTCGATCAGTTTTGCCTGGTTCCAACTGTGCCCATGATTATCGATTAATTCGCTCACCATAGTAACTTGAGCTGATGGTTTACGAACAAGAGGTTTCAAACTGAAGTTACTAGGAATCCCCGAATAGTGGATCCGTCACCAAGCCTCTTAATCAAGCCATTCTTCAACGCTTCTCTCCCATGTAAGATATCGTTCCAAATATGTGAAGCATTCCCCTATCTCGAAGCTGACATAAAATCACAGTCAAAGAAATATTTGCCTCGGAGAACACGAGCACATAGGGAATCTGGTTTCTCAATGAGCCTCCAACCGTGCTGCCATATAGACCCTCCCTATCCTCCTCCCCTCTCCTCTCCTCCCGCTCCGCTTGAGAGTCTTCCGCCGCCGCTGCCCAGATCCGGCCGCTCCCGTCGCCGGTGCTTGCGCTGGTCGACGGCGAGCTGGTATCAGATGTTGGGCCTCTTGTATAGCTGTAGTTTTTTTAGGTTTTCTGTTTGTTCCGGTGCTCGGTGAGTGGTCCTCCGTGGCGTATGGCGTCTTGCCGTCTCCCCTGCCCCGAAGAAAGGTTTCTCCAGCGTGCTGGCGCGACGCTGGGCACTTCGTCGCTCTGCCCTTCATCAGATCTCTGAGGTGGAGAGGGGATGGAGGTGGTGGACTAACAGATTTGTTCTTCAGTAAGTGCCTTTGCATCCATTTTCGATGGTTTCCTTTGCAGCTCATGTCCGGCCATGGTGGTGGGGGGAGCAGTGGAGGAACTCATGGAGGAGGTTGATGCGCAGTTGGTGTTCTGGCGGTGTTGCAGATGCACTGCTGGATGGGAAGGGCTTGTTGCGGACTGGAGCTTCATGGTGGAGTTCATCTATGTCAAGCTGCGGCCGCGACTGCTTCAATAAGCATCCGTTTCGTGTTGGAGCCCCTGGATTTGGTGCTGCTGTTCTTCTTCGCCGCAGAGGTTGCGGAGTGGAAGTGGTGCTCGCTGGATCTGCGGCTCCTTGGGAAGATCTTCGGGCTGCTGCTTCCGGAGCTCGTCAATGGCGGCAATCTTCTGCCGCCGTTATCTTTGGCCGTTGGGCCCGCTCCGGTCCACGGTGTGCCTTGCACCATGGTGATTTCAACCTCCTGGCCGGCATGCCCTTATGGAGGCCCTCTTTCGGTTCATCTGCGGCGCCCATCGTCGCTCTGACGCCAAGTGGTTTCGTCCCGGGTGACGGCGCTGACGGCCGCGGTGTTGAACTCGTCTTCCTCGGTGGAGAAGGACCCAATTGCGTTCCCATTTTGGCTTTTGAGGTCCTTTTTGCTAAAGCTAGGGACTTGAATGTAATCTCAGCTTACTTTCTGGTTCTTGGTGTAATTTGTAATTCCACCGATTAATGCAGTCTGGACCCTTCGGGGTACCTCCCTTGTTCAAAAAAAGAGAGCCTCTCCAACTCTGCTTGGCCAAACATAGCTTGGTTAAAAAGCTGAAAGTCTCTGAATCCCATTATTCCCCCTGCCGCTTTTGGAATCGCGATATCTTCCCATTTCTTCCGGTGAATCCTTTTCTTGTTCTCATCTCCTCCCCTCCAGAATCTAGCAATACAGCTGGTAATATTCTTACACATTTTCTTTGACAATTTTAAAAAACTCATGGAGTACGTAGGTATCGCTTGGCACACAACCTTTACTAGCGTTTCCCTAGCGGCACTACTCATGGTTTTTATAGTCCAGCCTCGAACTAGCTTCTTAATCCTCGTAATTATATGCTCGAGTTCCTCATCCGAGGATCTACCTAGGGCGTACGTCCCCGGTTGATAACCCTAGATATTTCTCAATCGTTGCTTCTGTAGCAATACCCAAAGCTGCATGTACTACCGTTTTGCGATCAGGTTCCAGTGACGAATATCTAGGTCCAGGGGACTTGTTTGGATGCATCCTGAACAATGCGTTCTCAATCTCCGTATCAGAGAACGGTGCATCTAACAATATAGGACGCGTCTAGCCAACGGCCGAGCGTTAATTCGCTGAGTTTAACGGCAGCCCAGAAAAGGAAAGTTCTACCCAACATGCGACACACCCACGTGCAGACTCAGCTCGTGCTCTTCTTCATTTCCGATCATAGCGACGGGCGCCGCCCGGCTACGCCGTCCATGAACTCACCGGCCAATCACAGCACCCCGGCGCGCGGCGGCCGCCACCGTCCTTGCCCTCGTCTTATCCTGCTAATCTCACGGGGAAGCGCAACCATACCCCACCGTTGCCGCACTAGAGCTTCCGGCTTCGCCGGAATTCACACCGGGTCTCTTAATCGATCGAGTCCAGCACGCCGGTCTCTTAATCGATCCCTACCTGATCAGATCCCTCCCTGGGACCTAGTACTTCTTGGTCGATCGGCCGGTCATGGATACCTCGGATGAGCTTGCTGCTGCCTCTGCGGGATGGGGATGTCGATGCTGCACAAGTGCAAGGTCATGGCGCAACAGGAGAGGTGCCCGCCAGTGGAGGTGCGGCGGCGCCAGAGTACGCGGAGGCGGCGGCGACGTTTAAATCCGGAGAGGTCCGGCGGCTCCCAGGAGGTGGATTAGTGGCAAGGAAGGTGGGGATCGACCGGGATGAACGTCATGAGAGATTGTGGTCTTGTGGTTTTTCTAGTTTTTTTTTTGAGAAAATTGTGGTTTTTCTAGTAGTACATGGATCGTGGCCTCCTTCAGTCGGGTATGAGTGTGATTGGGCCGGTGGGCTGCATCTAGTCTTCTGTAAAATTAGGCTGGTTTTATTTGAGAAATCTCTTACCCAAATGCATACAAATGTTGCTTAATTCTATTCAATTATTGCTTAAACAAGGATGTGTAGTTGCCCCGCTGTTGTAAAAATTACTTTCTATTATTTTTTAAATTAATTGGCAAGTATAAACTTATCATAGGCAACATTGAAATACCGACGGTAGAGATTAACATAGTATGGTCCATGTTGTTTTCTCTCAACAAAGCAATTACGCGAAGACAAATTTGATGAGCAATTCCACAATTTTATGCACAATTTAAGCAAGTATATATGATTTTAGGCAACAAATCTGATCCCATTAGATAATTGTGTAATGGTTGCACAGAATATTCTAAACTTTTTTCGACCATTGTATAGGAAAATTTGAAAACTTAATTGGTTCAATTTCTTGCCTATAATTATGTAATAATTGCACATATTATTTTAATTTATTTTCAACTACCATCTAAGCAAAATTGAAGCTTAAATTTGCCCATTTGTTGCCTATAACTCTTTACAAGTTGCACAAATAATTCTAATTTGTTTTCGACCGTCATGTAAGCAAATTTGAAGTGTAAAGAGACAATTTCACAACAACGGTAAGCAACTTCACAACATCTAAAAGATACTATGGTAAGATGAGAACTCACTTTGGTGTTTAGTGAGACATTTTTATAACAACAATAAGCAACTACAGAACAATTAAAAACATCTTTGATATGCTACAATGCAAATTTCGTCGCGCACAATAGTGGTAAAACCAACTCCATAACAGTTTAACGCGATTTGGTTACACAAGCAACTTTTTTTTACGACGAGGCAACATCAGAGGAACGTTTAGCAACTTCCCAACGACGCTAGTCAACTTTACAATAACGGTTTGCAACTTGTGTGTACATTTTAGGTAATTAACAATGATAAACAAATTTGGTGTGTGATGAGGTAACTTCAGAATAGGGTAAGCAAGTACACAAGAATCAACAACTTTGCTATGCGTGAAAGCAACTTTGATGGCAGAGACAACTTGGTACACCGATAAGAAATTTGGGGGTGTGAGACGACAATTTCACAACTCCATACAAATTAAAAAGACATTTTTGGTCAAATCAACTAATATGCGCAGTTGGACAACAAAATTAGAGAATATGTTCATAAAATTATGCAAACTTGTCACCTAACATACTGTTTCATGTTTTAAAAATGCATACTTGCCCGTCTAAATTGATTTTCTCGTATTAAAGTTGGCTTAAGTTGTTCTCTGATTTGATTACCACAATTGTAGAGTTGTCTCGATGCATATGAAAGTTGCTTGCCAAAGTTATGAAATCATTTCGACGCACACAAAGTTGCTTAATGTTGTACATTTGTCCCAACGAATACCAAAATTGTTTTGCCCTGAATCAAAAGTTTCTTTTATTTATTTCGGAGTTGATTGTCGCAGTTGTGAGGGTTTTGTCATTCACGCACCAAAATAATTTCATCTCGTACCATTTAGAAAGCAAATTTATAACAAATAAAAGCAAATTTTGTACAATGAGGTGCGGAAAAATAAAAAGCAACTTTAATGCGGTGTGGAAAAAATCTTTATATGCCATGAGCCAATTTCACAATAGCGGTAATTAACTTCCAAAAAATTAAGAACACTTCTTTTACGAATTTGCTCAGACTGTACTACAATAGCCATGTTTCAAAAGTTGCTTATCGATTTTACGAAGTAGCATGTTTTTTTGTAGTACCATAATTTTGTAAAACTACAACTATTTTACACCACTATACCATAAAGTAGCATAATTGAGCAACTATTATTAAATGGCGAGCAACAAATTAGCATGATTAAACAATACTTATGCGCTGGTGGGCAACTATCTAACTGAAATAAACAACTGCCCTAATAAAAAAAAGCAAAAAATCAAAAAGAAAAGCAACGGCAGCAGCGGGCGTACACGGAAGTGCAGGCGCTGAAGCACACCATCACCGACGATCCCAAGAACCTGAAGCAGAGCTGGTGCGGTCCCGACGTGTGCGCCTACTTCAGACTTCAGAGTGTCATGTACGCCGTCCCTCGAGGACCCCTGCGCGCACGGTGGCCGGCCTGGACCTCAACCACGGCGACCTCGTCGGCACGCTCCCCGTCGAGCTCGGCCTCCTCACCGCGGAGCTTGTCGTGGGGGCGGGGCACTTGCGAGGAGCAGGGGCGGACGCCCTCCGCTCGCTCGGCGTCAGCGATAGGGACTCCGCCGCCACCGCCGCAGCAGCGCACGGGGACGCCGTCGTCGACCTCAACGCCACCAGCTTCGACGCCTTCCTCGGGCCCTTCGCTGTCGTCGAGTTCTTCGCCCACTATACCATGGCCATGGTGGCCGGAAGCAGCTTTGAAGCTCAGCTGGACGAGGATTTGGGCCTGTTGGGAGGACCAGGAAGATGCAAAGCAGTCGATTTGAGATGGAGCACGCACATGTGAGCTAGAGAGATGTGGAACAGCGAGTCCTGAAAAAAAAACAGACGATGCGGACGGCCCGGTCAACCGATGATGCGTAGCGAAGGACGGACGGCCCACACGCGGCCGTTCGATTCAACCAAACAGCGCGCGCGCGAGACGAAGCATATCCGATTCATCTCATTGGTGACCTTTCTTTCCACAAATTGCATCACAACCTCTGGATTTGTTTGATCCTGTAATGTGAACAGCCCCGTGTAAAACTCGATCGCAACCCTCTCCAAGTCCGCTTGTATGAGGACACATAATTACCCCCACTGTCCTTCAGTGACAAAATTTTATTTGTTCTAGCTCTTTCCCTTGCCTTGGCATGAAAAACACCGGTATTTCTGTCTCCTTCAGCCGACCATTGGATTCGTGAGCGTTGTTTCATCATTGCCTCCTCTCTAGCTAGGAGATCTGAGATCTTCTTCATAGTCTCACATTCTTCTTTTGTAGGTCCTGTGTGCAGAGACCTGCCCCTAATATTCTCCAATTTATCTCTCAACAATTTGAGTTGTTTATGCACTGAACCAAATTCATCTCTACTCCACTTCTGTAGCAAGTTCTGCATCTGGCCCACAGTGAGTCATGGAGCTCCAACAAATTTTGGCACGACAAACACCCTCCGATTCCGCCACGCCCCTCGCCACCTCTCGGGACCGTGGCACGACCGCGACTTCATAGCAGAGCACGGGCATTGTGCTCCTCTCGGGACCCTGGCACGACCGCGCGCGACTTCATAGCAGAGCACGGGCATTGTGCTAGTAATAGATAATTGTGCCTCCGCTGTTCCTGGGTATATATGGCTGGGCCGTATGGATACTTATACACGTTTTTTTTCGTGGGATGACATCGATCCCCACCCTATAAATATGCATATATGGAGCAGTGTTGCCATAACCAGCAGGCACCCTTGCTTAGCTTTCTCCTCGAATATAATAACTAAGAGGTGAAAGCCATTCAGGATCAATGGAGACTGGCGGAAAGCCTATCGGGACGAGGGTGGTGAGCCGACGCCTGGTCAAGGCCTCGGCGCCCTCCACGGAGCCGCATGTGATGGCCGTCTCAAACCTTGACCTCTTCAGTAACTCCGTACAAGTGTCGGTGGTATGCGTCTACCCCAAGCCTCCCACCGGCGGCGACTTCAGCGCCATTGTGGCCACCTTCAAGGCACACTTGCCGGCCTACCTCAACTATTTTTACCCTCTGGCTGGTCGCATCGTGGTGGATCCCAGCTCGGGCCTCCCTGAGATACACTGCTACAACCAAGGGGCGGAGCTCATCGTTGCAGACGCCGGCGTAGAGCTGCAGACGCTGGACTGGGGCCTCACGGAGGGGTCCGTGAAGAAGATGATGGTTCCTTACGCCCAGGAGGTTGCCCTGTCGGTGCAGCTGGTGTCCTTCACCTGCGGTGGCTTCGCCGTGGTGTGGGCCACCAACAACCTCATCGGCGACGGGAACCTAATCATGATGCTCGTCAGGATGTGGTCGGAGCTGGTCCGGACAGGGAGCATCTCCGACGGAGGACCCACCCATGACCGGTCGGTGTTCCCCCCTCGCGAGCGGCCGTCGTACGGCTCCTCGGTGGCCAAGATGTTCACGCGGTGGCACCACGAGCGGGAGGTGAACGCTCTGACGGTGGAGGAGACCTTCATCGAGCGCCTCTACTACGTGGAGGTGAACGCTCTGCGCGAAGAGGCCCGCTCCGAGAGTGGCCCCGTGCCCACGCGCGTTCAGGCCTTGTCCGCATACCTATGGAAGGTCCTGGCGGGCATGGTGGCCGCGTCTAAACTACTGAGCGACGACGAGAAACGGTGCCAAATGCTGTGGTGGGTGGACGGGCGGCGGCGGTTCTCGTCGCCGGAGCTGCGCTCCTCGCTGCGCAACTACGTCGGAAACGTCACGTCCGTTGTGCTCGGTGATGCGGCCGCAGGAACGGTGGTGAGCAAGCCACTTGCGGGGGTCGCGGACATGGTGCGAGAGGCCATCACGTCGGTGGACTACGACCAGCTCTATCAGCAGATGGTGGACTGGATGGAGGTGTACAAGCCCGCAAAGTACTTCGAGACCGCCACCGTCGGGCTCGGCAGCCCAACTTTGGCTCAAACCTACTGGTCTTCCTTCCCCAACGACTCCGACTTCGGCTTCGGCCAGGCCACCTTGGCCATGCCGGTTCACGGCTACCTTGGCAGGATGAACATGGGCTATATGTGCATCTCCGCTAAACCAGGAGACCCCGGAACGTTGATCCTCAGCGCCTACATATGGCGCCGTATGGCGGCGGCACTGGATTCCGATGACCACCCCATCTTCAAGCCTCTCACGGCAGAGTGCCTTGGTCTCACCGGTGGACAGTAGCTGATGCGTCAAGTATGCATCTCTCGTCTCTCATCTGCTGTGACGAGCCTCGTCTCCAAATTCAAATTTCCATTGTAATAATTAATAATGTCTCGGCCAGACCAGAGTATGTTCTATATATTTTCTATGTGATTGAGTTAATTGTCCAGCAAGTATTAGTCCCGGTTTCCCCATAGCAAAGTTACATGTAGCACAGTCTCACAAAAGTAGGTAAAAACTGGGAAAAGCAGCCAACCGGCTTCCTTCCTAGAGCGATAAGACACATAGGCAAAAATGATGATGTGGCAAGTATTTAATGATGAGAGAAGTGATGGTGGTATCATAGGTAGATACCGTAACATAGCGGATTTCGAGATAAGTTGAGACTATAGCCTAATAAATGCATGGTTATATGATACTATATCTATGTTACTACCCATTATTGACATAGTAACATAGAGGAGTATCATATGCATGATACCAATACTTCCCACTTGGACTAGTTTAACCGTCCGCAAGGTCTGCGCGCCGCAGCGAGAAGCCTCCGAGAATCTCCAGAGGCTCGGGCCTCGGGGAGGTCCTCGGGGTATCCACAAGGGGAAGCGCCGTCGTGGAGCATCACCAGGCGGTGCTTCAGGTAAAGAAAGGTTGTGCTGCTGGGGAAGAATATGTAGGCCGGGACGCCGAGCTCGACGGCGAGGGGCAGCGCCATGGAGCATAAGAAGTTCGACACCAGCGCAGAGAGCAGGGTGTCGGAGCTGATGGCGTAGAGAACGGTGCGGAGGCTGGAGAGGGAGTGCCGGATGATCTCCACAAGCACGGTGGCGCAAATAGCATCGACTGGGAGGCGATGGAGACAAAGGCAGAAAGACTGCTGGGAAGGGCTTGCGGGTCGAAGAGGCTGCGGATGGTGACAAGGGTGACCGTGAATCCGTGGTGCTCGACAAGCCGCCAAGCAAGCTCGCAATGCGGCATGCGGTGGCCGGCGTCGGGGCCTGCCAGCAGCACAATGGGTGGCCGCAACTCTCACTTGCCTAGCTGTCTGTACGGTTGTGCTAGCAAAACACGACCCATCTCACATTTTTCTTTGGGACCATCTCACATGTTCACACATGCTTGTATGCGTGTGTGTATATGATTTTTGTGGCATTCAACTTTACTAGGACACATATAATGGTTTGATAAGACGGTCTTATCTTAAATCTATCACCTAATTAAGGCATTAGTAGAAAACAGACTTTTGGTCCAGACTTTTAGCCCCGTCCGCGTTTACGGCCGGTACTAATATGACATTAGTACCGATCCAGGCGGCCGGACAGGCAAGGGGCAGCAGTACCGGTCAGGAAGCGACCTTCAGTACCGGTTGGTGTAACCAACCGGAACTAAAGGGTTTGCGGTTGACTCTGCAGCGTGGGGCCCCAGGGCGAGAACCTTTAGTACCGGTCTGTGTTATAAACCGGAACTAAAGATGAACATTTAGTACCAGTTTGTGAGACCATCCGGTACTAAATAATTTCGCTATAATTCCATCTACTTCCTCTAGCCCGAGCTCACTTTACTCTCTGCCTCCTCATTTATTTCTCTCTGTTCTTGCTCGAGCTCGGTGGCGATCTTGGGAGGGTGTGCATGCCTGGAGCATGGCGGTGAACCGGGGTGGGTGTGCGCGCCTCGAGCATGGAGCCTCCTCGGGTGTGAGGAGCTCGATGCAGCGCATGTCAGCGTGGAGGGGTGGATCTGGACTTCTGGAGATGGAGAGGGGCGCACGACGGTGTGGAGGGATGGAAAAATTATGGTTTGTAGGCCACGGGGTCGGGATGGATCTAGAAGTGGCGGCTGGGCATGGGGTATTAGGGTTTGGATGTTTGGATGTGTGGCAGTTTCACCAAATTACCGTTGATCAATTTTGTATAAGTGTGGGAACTGTTGGGTCTTTTGGTCATTTCTTGTCCAAACTTTTTTGCGTACACAAGTACCTATTTCATCATACATACACCAAGAGTTTCACAAGATTCCACCCCTAGATACGAACGGGCACGCCCCCCGTTTTGATCGTATTTTGAAATCGACGCATAGAATTCAAAATTTTAAAAAGATGTGAATCCTTCGCCAAGTGTCATCATATGTGACGTAGTTTTGAATAAAAATATAAAATATGGAAATAGGACGATATTTTTCAAAAAGTGTTCACAGAAATGACCTCTCGTGTAGTAGATTCGTGGCTTTCAGCTCAAATGACCAATGTTATGGCGATAACCGTGACAAAGTTTGGTCAAATGATCTCATATTGCGCACAAACATGTATCTTGGAATGGAGAATAATGTAGTCGAAGAAAGTTTTCATTTTCTTTGAACAAAAAAACAATTTATCATTTTTGAGTGTAAAAATGGTTTTTTTGTGAAGCATCCACCAAAAATATGTTGCAAAATGGGAGATCACCAATTTTATAAAATATTAGACCAAATTTCATAACAAAATGGTTGTGTCTGAAAAGCTTTCGATCCACCCCTTTCCAAAAAGACATATTCCCGCCGATCCAGCTGAAACCGGGTCAATTTTGAACTATAGATGCTTTTTAGTTTGCTCATGATTTTTTGAAAAACTCATTTCTAGGTACAAAAGTAGTTTTTTCATCATACATACACCAAGAGTTTCACAAGATTCCACCCCTAGATACGAGTTTTGACCATATTTTGAAATCGACGCATATAATTCAAAGAAATTCAAAAATATGTGAATCCTTTGCCAAGTGTCATCATACGTGACCTTGTTTTGAGGAAAAATATCAAACTTGGAAATCGGATGATATTTTTGAAAAGTGTTCACATAAATGACCTCTCATGTACGAAGATTCATGTCTTTCAACCCAAATGACCAATGTTATGGCGATAACCGTGACATAGTTTATTCAAATGATCTCATATTCCTCACAAACATGTATATTGGAATAGAGAACAATGTTGCCGAAGAAAGTTTTCATTTTCTTTGCAAAAAAAACCATTTATCATTTTCTGAGTGTAAAAAAGGTTTTTTTGTGAAGCATCTACCAAAAATATGTTGCAAAATGGGATATCACCAATTTTACAAAATATTAGACCGCATTTTATGTACAAATAACCAAATGGTTGTGTGTGAAAACCTTTCGATATACTCCTTTTCAAAAAGACAAATTCCCGCTGATTCAGTTGAAACCGGGTCAAATTTAAACTTTAGATGTTTTATAGTTTGCTCATGATTTTTTGAAAACTCATTTCTATGTACAAAAGTAGATGTTTCATCAGAGATACACCAAGATTTTCACAAGATTCCACCCCTAGATACGAACAGTCACGCCCCCCGTTTTGACCGTATTTTGAAATCAACGCATAGAATTAAAAAAAAATCAAAAATATGTGAATCCTTCGCCAAGTGTCATCATATGTGACCTAGTTTTGAGGAAAGATATCAAACTTGGAAATAGGATGATATTTTCGAAATGTGTTCACAGAAATGACCTCTCATGTAAGAAGATTTTGTGGCTTTCACAGAAATGCCTTGTATTGCTTGAACTTGGAGCTGAAACAATGGTTGCTTGGCCCTGAGTATAGGTTGGATTATATCCCAGTTGATGAATTTTCGAGCCAAAGGACCTGTCATCATCACTGTCAGATGATGAATCACTCTTTTCAGGAACTTTTCTTTTTCCCGCATTTTTATGTTCCTCATCTTCCTTGGATTTTAGAAGAAGCTGCCCAGCATCAGTCGCTTCATAGGAGCGCCTGGCGTCTCTCATAAAACCAGCCGGTGCAGAATTGGGACCACCACCTTTGGTATTTGGAGTATCTTGTCGAAATCTCTTTGGGGTTTGTTGAGATCCCCGAGCTATATCTTCCCTGGTATCTTTCCCTTTGTCTTGAGCATCAACAGCTGATCTCATAACTTCTTTTTGTTGTCTTGCTTTAGGAATTTCCCTGGTGAACTCGATGTCATAGAAGCAGTCACCAATATTAACATTGATACCATAGGAGGAACCAATGAAACGTCCATATTGCCTATTAAAATTCTGACATAGTTAACATTGTTAAGGCTATGTCGATCAACTAGAAGTGTCTTGCCAACCATACTGCCTACAAAGGAAGCAGTAGGACAGTTCCTGTTTTCAAGCGGAATTCCTTTAACTTGAAACCAAGCAATATCTAATTCCCCAGTAGCACCGAACTCAGGCGCCCAATGGCTAACTTGTACCGCAACACTTGGCATTGTACGCAAATGAGAATGCCCAAAGTGAATCCAAGCATCTATATCTCGAGAGCTAGGAAACCTCATCAGGAAAGATTTAGCAGTCATTGGCTTAGCATGCCACCTCCAGTTACATTGATTGTCAGCCCATTGAGTGAACTCTTCCTCAATATCCTTGCCCGAGGGATTGCCTTCTTTAATTTGTATAACTGCCTGATGTAACTCACGGCCAGGATTTTTGTTTCTTATGTCAGGAATGACAAAGAAACCATTCCCATGAGCAGCTGCACCCACAAAGGGGGCTGCAACTTCCCAAGGTTTAACTTCAGAAAAGCACAGTGTATCAACATGAACACCCCCACATGTAGGACATGTATTTTCCAGATCAACCACTTGGTTTCTATTATCCTGAAACTGCACATTACGCCTAGACGAGTTAGGCAGTTGATTATCTCTCACATCCTTAACAGAATTCTCCTCATGAACAAAATTCTCACGAGGCTCATGTAATTTCTACGAGTATTATTATCACTCGCAACTACTGAGAAATTGCTCAATCTTTGAGATGACCTAGATGTAGCTCTAAGATCACCATTAGAGTTCTCAGATTTTGTTTCTAACATCTCAGCTCTATGCGCCCAACGATCCCGGTCTCTATCAGCTCTATAACCATCACTAGAGGGGTTACGGCTAATAGCACCTAATTGATTTGGATTATTACCTCTGCGATAGCCATCCCGACTCCTAGATCTGGAATCAACATTCCTCTGCCCCCCTCCAAAGCGGAGATCCTCACGCCCACGATGATTGTTGTCAAATTGGCGAGGGGCGTCATTCAATCGGGGACCATCAAAATCCCCATCACGAAACCTCCCGGCAGCCGCTGCGTAGGGAAGTTGACGCGAGGAGGTGGAGCACGACCGCCTCTCCACCCAACTGCGCGACCCCTGCACATGCCATAGTTAAAGGACATGTCCGCTGCTACTGATGCAAAGGATCGGCGATCACCACTCACGGTGCCTGTCCAGTGGAATGATTTGGATGATGGGAGCAGAATGGGAATCATAGATGGATAAGAGACAAAAACAACCCGATGCTTCCCCGCCGTCATCGCCTTATCCCCCATATGCTGATACCTAGAAACCCTAGCATCTAGATTACGTACTTGCCCTTTGTTGACTTGCTCCCGTGCTAAGGACGGGCCGCCATTTTTCACAAGCCCAGTACTCGCTGAGGCCTCATGGGCCGGTCCATGGCCAAACAATGCTTTAGGCCCTAGCTGTCGACGTGGCCACAAAGGAGCCTTCGTCTCCGCCATGATTGGACAATGCGAGCACACGCAATCCCCCACTAGAGCTTCATAGAATGGAAACTCCAAAATCTGTCCAGGGTTAACAGATTCATCCGATTGAATTAACCTCACATCAATCGCAATTCCATTCTCATCCAAAAGCACTAATCTCCGTTCGTTACAACGAAGAAGGATCGAACCATAATAGGAACCATCCTCAAAGGAGGATGTATACGACGCCAACCACTGTTCTGATTCCAGTGAGGTTGGCCACCGAGGGGCCTTCCGCACAGGCGAAATCTCTCTGATAGGAATTTGTTTCAGAAGCGATGGTGATTTCTCCAAATCCAACCGAGAGAGATCATCATCCCCGCATTGAATCCTGATACACACTTGATAAATCGGCAAAACAATTTTGGTATCAAACACAAATGATTCACCAGTAGAAACATGCCTCTCATCAATCACTACTCCCTTCTCATCTAGTAGCCACAATCTCGATTGGTTCGAGCAAAAAACGAGAACACCATCCCGAGCGCACCCCGAAAGTGGCCCCAGCCAAACCGCGAATCTCACCTTCCAACAGACCCGCGTCGAACGCTCAGAGGGGCCTCGCACCGGCCGGCTGGTCGGATCATGGGTGCATGAGGCAGAGACGCGCTCCACAGATGCGGGACATGTAATTGAAGTCGGCAATGAAACGAGCGCACCCGATGGAGAGCGCGACAACATGGGGAAGGAGGAAGGGAACGGGGTAACACCTCGCAGGCAGGCCGGCGAGAGCCACCGCGAAACCCCGGCGGAGATGTGTCGTCGAGTTTCCGTGCACCGTCGAGCTTCGGTGGGGGAGATAAAACTCATAACCACTTTATTGATTTATGAATAAAATACACTAAATCGAATGGAAAAAAACAGTGATCCATGTGAAAATTACATAGAGATACAAGCTAAGGGTCATCTCGTCTCTAACTTCACCTATTGCATCTCATATTGCAAATAAGGATAAATAAGGATTTCAAGTCAGAGTAGATGACCGGACGTGATTTATTGCTGAGCAAATGAAGCGGGAAAATGTTGGCGGAGAAGAAGAAACTCGATACCACCACCATTTATATCAGAAGTGAGTCTAGCATTCTCTGCCCTCGAGAAACATAGCCATAATTGCGATAAAGGTAGTCCTTAGCCTTTATTGTCTTGTACCGTGGCGGCTGGGTATCGTTAATAAGCTCGTCTGTCGGCCCTATGTCCTTTTGAAGATCTGGCATGTAAAACATCACCACTGATGTTCTCCCTTTGTGAGGATTAGTCACAACACGGTGCGCCGGGCTCTTAAGGACCCCATTGCTTAATATCTGTGTTTTTTTTGTTGTGAAGAAGCAAACGGTGAAGATCATAATAAATGAAAAGAGGAATAAGAGAAAATTAACAAAGCTAGATGTATATATATATACCTCGGCCATGTCTCCCACGATGATCATTAATCCGTGGGGGTCGGTGGGAGGGGGGACATCGTACCAGACGCCATTTTTGAGGACTTGCAGGCCGCCGACAGTGTCGTCGACCATGACAACGGAGATAATGCTGGCGTCGCCGTGGGAGGCGACCCCAACCACGAGGTCGGGTCTCGCGCACGGTAGGTAGTAGTTGATTCTGGCGAAGGTGGTAGCCCGGCCGCCAAGTTGTCCGAGCAGGAAGTCATCGCCGAGGCCCATGACCCTCCCTATCGTCGGTAGGAGGATGTCCAACAGGCCGCGGTGCTGCTGCAGGTTGCACTCGTGTAGGACTTCCCTGCGTTCATGCATAAAAAATGGATGGTTAGTTTTGATGATGCTTTGTCCGTGCTTTACTATACATAAAAGATTAGATAAGAAAAGAGTAATCTAATCTAATCTAATCTCGTAATACGGTTTAAGGTGTCCGGTACGTCGTGCCAACTTTACACAAACCCCCTTACATAATACGAAAACCACTGCCTCATCGTTCTGACTCGATGCTCGATCAAGAACAGCTCGTTCCCGGCTCCCGTGCTTCCGTGCTTGGCGGTGTCGCCGCCCCAGTCCCGCCTCGCTCCGTCCTCCGTACTTCTCCTCTTCCGGCGAGTTCGCTCCCGTGCCTCCGTGCTTGGCGCCGCCGCCGCCCCAGCCCCGCCCCATACTTCCCTCTTCCGGCGAGGTCCTCCACCTCGAGGTACGACCTCCTTCAACGGTGCCTCTCCTGTATCTGCCCACCAATTGGTCGCCAGTCCCTCCCTTGAGAACGAGATTCAGAGAGGGTCCCAAGGCTTCGGATCCATCACACCATCCCGATTTCTCTTCAGATCGGGGTCCTGATTTTCTCCTCATTCTGGCGCTGGCCATGGCAAGCGGGTGTGAGCTTCAGCAGGAGATGTGGCTGGAGTCCGATTCACTGCCTCTCTTGTCCAACGCGGCTCCGCCCAGCTCCTCTTCCACAAGCTCCAGACATTACAAGGCAATATTATCACGGGGAATTCAGCTGCTCTATTTGCTACGCTCTATGCAAACCGATGTCGTATTCTTCTGGTAGTCAGGTCACCCGAGCCGAACCTGCACACAACGCATGGGATTGATCTTGCTTGACGGCCTCTCCCTTCTCACGCATGTTACTTAACCACCTTGCTACACTTTTGGAGGTACTTCTGCGTACATGTCGTACAGGTTGAAGATTGCGAGCCAAAACGGCGGTGAGAGCTGAGCAAGTGGAGGATGTGGAGCACGACGTCAGCTAAATTCATGGGTAACACTGACACTGCCAATGGACATACACTTTTAGACGACGAGGCTGGTAATTCAGCTGTAGGTTAATTTAGTTTTCAGAAAGGTGTCAACTAAATTACTTGTTTTGACATCTTTGAGCTGGTATTTTAGAACATGAGCAGAGGTTCTCCATCTGGAAACACTAACTAACTGTTTTGGCACAATTCATAGTGGTAAATTGCTTAAAAGAACTCGGTGGTAATTCAGTTTTGGATTTTGCTGAAGAAAAGACACTGACATTGGAGTTGCCATTGTCAGTGAATCCAAAGCCGGAGCTAAGCTCGGCAAATCCAAAGAACTCGTCGAGCGGCCAGTCCGGTATGCTCCCGCCAAAAAGCGCAGCGCTGGTCGTCGTGACTGCCCCCCGGGAGAACTTCTTGGGAAGGGCTTTGATCAGCGACGGCTCGGAAGGCCTCAAAGCGGGTAGGGAGCCGCTGCCGAACTGGTCAGCTCCACATGATGTCGACGTCCAAACCGGTCTGCCAGTCGATCTCGATGTCGCTGTAGAGCGGCGGCGTCAGACTCCTCTTCTTGTGACACGGCGGCGGTTGCAAGGGAAGTAGGGAACTGACGAGGCGTTGTTGGCTGGCTTAAGCGGCTTGGGGTCTGGTTCGGGCTCTGGTTCAGGTTTTGGTTCATGCTCGTCGGCTCGAGGCCGACCCGGACACTGGTGAGGGAGGAACCTGCGTTGAATTGATAATTGCCAAGGACTTCTATATAGTAGATTGTTAAATGTTTACCATGAATATTTTGAAGACATTTAGCTGATCAAATCTAGCTGTAGCACCGTGCATGTCCACTGAAGGATACTCCAGGATTGTTTCAGAAATTTTATAGGAGGGCATTTGATGTTCCGCGAATTACCGGAAAAATACTAGAGTGTGTAATATGTGTCTGGGGCTGACCTAGAGATGATGCTTGCGTTCAATGCTCTTAGAGATGGTGATTAAAAGTTTTAATTCACTAGGCAAACAATAGTTGGAGGCCCATATTCCACTGCAGATTTGTCAGCTGAACAAGAAAACTGAATGCAATACAAGATGAAGGACTTGTTGATTTCTGTTTCGTGGCACTAAACTTGTTTAGATCAGTTTCATTAAAAACAGTAAAACAAGTTCAAAATTCAGACTTTGCTAAAATTTAAGTGGTTTCCGCTTTTATTCATGGCCGCAATTGCTGGCTCAGCAAGGGCAGTTGAACTCAACGAAGAAGAGAGATCTTTTTATTGTCCGTTTCAGGAAAAGCATATGATGATTGTGGTCTGCTCTCAGTCTCTTCTGTATAAACATTATACACACAACATGTATTGGAGGAGAAGTATTGTGTTGTTTGGAAAAGATATACAAAATAAGTAGGCATGAAATTGACCAAGTTTACAAACAATCACATGTATACCTTGAAGAAAAGGTAGTCTTACTTTTACTAGCATTTGACTTACATATCTTAAAGCTGAGCAAAATATCAGGTGGATTTGTAGATACAACATTAATGTTTTCGGTAAGCAAGACTTGAGATGAACACACACACATCTGTTTTTGGAATGTTGCCATGCTGATATTTAATGAATTTTGTATTCAACTGATAGCACTCGTGCGTGCATATTTGGTCGTTCATTAAATTTCGTCGCCCGTTACAACGCACCTGAAAGATTCGGGCCAAAGGTGGAGCTTCCGCTCGTCCTGCGGTTCCACCTGAAGAAGATGGCGATCGGACCACTCCAGGGAGTTTTCGCCTTCCAACTTGATCTGCTTTGTGCCGTACCCTTCGTGGTAGTCGTCGTACCCTTCGGGGCAGTCCGCCAGGTTGGCGTATTTCTTCTTGTCCTCAATCGGTTGCCCAAAGAATTCTTTGGCGGCCTTCCACGTGGCGTCCATCACTGAGTGCTCCACGCCATGGCCAGTCACCTGCATGGAGGGAAGCGTTAGAACATGCATGCACTGTTGCGTTGGTTCTTGGATGGAGCTCTTCTTCTTGGGAAACTTACCAGGAAAATGCCCCACTCCAGCGCAGATCGGAGCTTCTCCACCTCCTCGCCGCCGCCAGCTGCGTGCTGCTGGGACAGCAGGCCAAGGTCGATGACTGCGACCTCTGCCACCGGTAGTGCGCCCACCGAAGGGCGGTCCTCGACCTGCAACATGTACCGTTCCGGCACGGTGCCGCCGGCGAGCTCCTCAATGAGCAACATGCCAGGCGTCGCCGCTGCTTCTTCTTTCCTCGTGGCTTCCATCTTGATATATGGCTCACTAGCTCTTTTCTTGTTTTGGTTACGTAAACACTCCCTGTGTCTTTCCAAGTTCACACGCTGCCTCCCCAATTTATAGATAGATTGAAACACTGTAGACGCAAAAAACACAATTGAAAACTCCAACTTGAGCCAGCTAGCCGTCCATCCTTGGTAATCACTAGGTGCCAAATTTGGGTGCGAACAATAAACTTATATAAAAGTAAGTAACGCAATTAAAAAAATACTCCATATCTACACCAAGCTATATGCATGGGCATGCGTTGTAAAAAAAACTATGCAAGGGCATCCCATGGCATCCTTGGTCGTATATGATGGGTTAAAGCCTTGCATTTGTATCAGTCTTACCTAACAGTGGTTGTCAGGCATCTGTCGATCGAGTTGTATCATTGCTAGGCTGGGGCGTACGTCATCATGGTCCAAGACGCCATGCAATTAGCATTGAATGCACTTTATGAATGTCTGACGTGGTCCTTTGTCCCATGCATGCAATTAGCTAAAAGAAACAAATCCTGATTTAGCAATATGACATGCTTGGTAGACGATGGCCAAGGTTTTGAATTTCGTTTTGCAAAAAAATTCATCCTAGAACTAAATGGGCGGATTTTGGTTTTTTTTTAGAAAATCTTGGACGAAAAGCACAATTCAAAATTTGGATTTGTGAACGAATTCTGGACGAAAATGAACAAAAGTGTACACAGATTGAAATCCAACAGCAAAGGAAATAAAGCAGAATTAAACTGAGTATGAAAGATCAATCGATTAGTTGCACGCCGTGGTACAGGTACTGCTTCAGCAGATCGATTTAACACATCAACTCAAACCACCATGTTACTGAATCCCAAGTGCTCCACCATCAGATCCCGTTCCGGCTGTTCGGCCGAGCGTAGACGACGCACACACGATGTTTAGCCGTTTACCACGCGGCGGCCTTAGCGCCTCCTCGCTGTGCCAGAATCGCATGAGGACCCGTTTAACGGAGGGGGCGAAGGTCTAGACTCTAGAAGGAGGTGGTGGCGCAAGGACATTGGGCTCGAGGGAGCCGCCGCAAGCAAAAGACAGAGAGTTGGGAAATTTGAGATTTTTTTAGGGTTTGCATCTGTATACAGCCTTTCAGCTTAGGGCGGCCCAAAAATTTCAAAAAGGCCGAAATAATTTGGCCGGAAGTCATATTTACCGGGCCTGAACGAAATTGCCGACTTTCGTCCGAATTTTGTTTTTTCGCACAAAATCCAAAACCTTGAACATGGCATGCAATTCATGTCGGCCGGCTCATGCATGGCATGTCATATGATTGGACAGCGTGAGAAAATTACATGTCATGTAATCAAGATTGAAAAATAGTTCCTTCACTTTTGTAAAAGAGTCCGTCCACAACAAAGGTTTTCTGCATGTATCAACATACAAATTTTCGGATTTCTATATTAATAAGATTTTCATATCCTTGAATCAATATTTTTGGGTCAATTTTTGCAGGGACCTTTTTGTAAGAAACCCATTGTTTAAGATATCTTCCATATTCCGATTTATCATATATCGGTGTCTGGCCGATAAGATAAACCGGCCAATAAATCTGCCGATATGTCGATAAATCTGTCGATATGCCGATAAACAAGCCGATTTATCCCTTATCTTGGATCAACCGATAAATCTCCGATAAGCGATATCCCCAACACTGAAATAACCTTATTATTTATAGGGACCTTTTTATAAAAAAAGATAACGACCACCACACCCATCGGATGAAGAATGGACGCCGCAGATAAGCCGGGGATGTCCAATTAATTGTGGGAAAATCACTTTCAGCAACGTCGCTTCTGGCTAGAGGTGGTGCATATTAATGATCCTGATACATGGCTTTCTACGAGAGAGTTTTGGGTTTTAATGGCAGTGGATCAGTCGGCAAAACAACATTTTGGTTAGATACCTAGCTGGTTCTAGCCGGTACGCTCTCCTATATTTTGGTCTCTGTAGCTGCGTTGCCAGACAACACTAAGTTGCAGACAACACTAAGTTGCGCTTGATTGTAAAAAAACATAAAGTTATGCTGGGCGCGTAGGGACGATATGCGGTGTCTATTCAGGCTGTAACAAAGGCCCGATCAGCATATCTGCTGGAATTTTCCTCGTCGGAGTTATTCAGTTTCTCCTAGAGATAGCTCTGAGACCGAACATGCAGCCTTGTAAAAGTGTTTGTTTCATAATTCGGAAAATAAAATACACTGCTCATATGCTCGTATGAGCTCGTATTGGTATTGTTTGGTTACGTTACGGGCGTATGAGCTCATATCCGTACATCGATCCTATCTTGCACGGTCGATCATCTTTGACCAACACCGGTATTGTTTGATGGCTACGACTTAGCAAATCGAAGCAAGATCTTCTTACCATTTTTATGTAGATGAATATTAAGTATTTAAAAATATATTTTTACACATTTGTGGATTGGCCACATCTGAGGTTGTGGATTCGCAAGTGACCGAATCACTAGCCCTGACCGCGTCTTTTTTTTTTTTGCGATGAAAGAGGTATTATGCAGGGTCACTATCACTAGACACTGCCATAGCTATCTCTTGGGGGAAGCCATATGGCCAGACCTCCGTTCTAGACTTAACCCTTGCCAATCTTGCTAGCTCGTGACCTACAGTGTTAAGGTCACGACTAATCTTCAGTATTTGGATTCCTCTTTCGTTTAGAAGCTGACGTATCGCCGTAATTTTGAAAGCGTGAATGGAGTTGTTTGGCTGTTGTCCATTGATCATCGCGATTGCATCCGCACAATCTGTCTCCACCACGAACGTCATAGTCGTCCAAAGAAGACCCAGCTGTAGCCCTTCCTCAATTGCACACAGCTCCGCTTCAGTGGCATCATTACAGGAGTACAGCGCTCGACAAGCTGAGAATATGACTGTTCCTTCATGGTCTCGAAGGACCATTCCTGATCCCGCATCTCCTCCTTGTACAAAGGCACCATCCACGTTGAGCTTTGCACTCCCGAGTGGCGGCAGCTCCCATCTTTTACGGACCTTCTGTCGTCCATCCGCGACGCTGGCTGGCGGTGAAAACCCATCTCTGCGTCGATCGTCATCTTCCCTTTAGCAATGTCACCTTCCGGATATTGTTTAATCAGCATCAGAGAATTTACATAGCTTACCAAGAACCGGCGAGAGCCTTCAATTGATGGACAGGGTTTCTCATGCGTCATTTCGTTATGGGCATGCCATATCCGCCATAGGATCATGAGGGTTAAAGCACGTTGGTCCTCCCGAATCATGGCCAGCAATTGCAGCAGCCACTCCTGTCCAGTATGACGAAGCAGATCATCCGGAGGGAGGCTCCACACTTCCTGCATTGCCAGCCAAAAGCTCTGGGCGTGAGGGCAGCGGAGGAAAACATGGAATGTGTCCTCATCTTCGGCACCACAGATGTCACAGGTGCCATGAGTGACAATATTACGACGGCGGAGATTAACCTTCGTTGCTAGTGCATTTGAGCATATCTTCCATGCCAATAACTGAACTTTGTGCCGGATGGGGCATTTCCAAATTAGTTGCCAATCCGGCCGATCCCCAAGTGGACGAACACTAGTTGCACCACGGTCCTGAGTCCGTAGCTTCTCCGCAAATGCCAGGTTATAAGCACTCTTGACAGAGAAAACACCACTCTTATCCGGTTGCCACGCAATGAAGTCATGTTCATTACGTCTAGACGTTCTGATACAAAGGATACGAGCAACATCCACCTGATTGAAATATTGTTGCAGACGTTGTACATTCCATTCACCATCAGGCAGCATAAAATCAGAGACCCAGCGATAGCGGCACCTACCCTGGGGTGTACTCGGCACATAAAATGAGGCTTGTGGAATCCATGGGTCTCGCCACACACGCACATTTGATCCATTGCCGATTCTCCAGATAGCCCCTTTCTTAATCAACTCCAGGCCATATTCAATCGCATGCCATGTCGACGAGCCATTCCCTGTGAACACTGTATCCAACAGGGAGCCATTTGGATAGTACTTGGCTTTGAGCAATTGTGCACATAAGGTATCAGGGCATTGGATCAAACGCCACGCTTGTCTGGCCAGTAGTGATTGGTTGAAAAGACGGATATCCTTAAACCTCACACCTCCGTGAGTTTTTGGTCGCAGCATAATATCCCACGCAATCCAGCTAGTCTTCCTCTTTCCCTCCTCTGCTCCCCACCAATAGCGTCGGATCATTTTAGTAAGTTCGTCGGAGAGGCCAAAGGGTAATTTGAAGACGCTCATGACATACACCAGGATGGCCTGTGCAATGGCTTTAATTAACGTCTCCTTAGCAGCCTGTGATTTGTGCGTATCATCCCATTCCACCAGACACTTTGCCAACCGTTCTTGGAGACTCTCAAATTTTCCCCTACTCATACGGCCATCAGGTGTTGGGAGGCCGAGATATTTTGCTTCAAAAGACTCCTGCGTGACCTTGAGAATATTCTTCACTGCCAGACAGGTCTCAGCCGGACATGAGCCTCCGAAAAACAGGGAACATTTATCGGGGTTTATCAGTTGGCCCGTACTCTTAGCATAGCTATCCAGCACATTCACCACACGCTGTGCTTGATCCGCATATGCTTGGAAGAACAGTAAGCTATCATCCGCGAAGAGTAGGTGAGATATTCCCGGCGCTTGGCGACAAATCTTGACCGGAACAATTCTCTGGCTTGTGATCTCATGTTGCAACATGGTAGATAAACCATCAGCATCAAATAAGAATAGGAACGGGGAGAGGGGATCACCTTGACAAAGACCTCGCGAAGGCGAAAATGAATCCAGTAGGGTTCCATTGAATTTAACCTTATACTGCACCGATGTGACATATGCCATAATCCAGTCCACCCATCGATGCGAGAACCATAACCTTTGCATCATTTTCCGAAGAAATTCCCAATCCACCCAATCATATGCTTTCGAAAGATCCAATTTATAGGCACAAAAGTTCCTGTCAGCTCTAGTATTGTGATCAATGAAGTGCAAATACTCAAAAGCCACCAAAGCATTGTCAGTGATTAGTCTTCCCGGCACAAATGCACTTTGGTTTACGGAGACGATATCACCCAACATAGGGCTGAGCCTATTTACCAGACATTTGGAGATGACTTTATAAATTACCGTGCATAAGCTGATTGGCCTAAAGTCTTTCAGAGTCTCTGGTTGATCTATTTTTGGAATAAGGACGATCGCCGTCATATTGGCCTCAGCAGGCATGCGACCAGTAGCAAAGAAAAGCTTGACTGCATTTGTTACCTCGTCCTTTAAGCTCGCCCAGTTGCGTTGGTAAAATCTTGATCTATGTTGTATGTGGCACGTTGGTCTTGTGCATGCCTAAATGTGAATGTCAATGTGTCATGTTTCACCCTCCACCGACAGTTTTGACCATTTCAGGCAGCTCCATTTCACATGAGTGTGTTTGTTAATTTCTTTTGAGACTCAACGCCAAATTACAAGATGGCAATTAATGTTTTCCTTGGAGGTGGCGGCATCCATTGAGACGCGGCATTTCTGCTCATTTTAGGATAGGCTTTTCTTGTGTGAGGGTTGTATTCGCACTAACCGGTGCGGAGTGGTGTGACATTTTGTTGTGCGCAACAGACAGCCATTATTTTGTAACAAAACCACTAGCTTATATAAACTTATATAAAAGTAAGTTACGCAATCAAAAAAATACTCCATATCTACACCAAGCTATGCATGGGCATGCGTTGTAAAAAATAAAAATAAAAGCTATGCAAGGGCATCCGAAAGCATGCAAGGCCGTACGTGATGGGTTAAAGCCTTGCCTTTGTGTCAGACTTACATAACAGTGGTTGTCAGACATCTGTCGATCGAGCTGTATAACCGTCAAGCTGGGGCGTACGACGCAATGGTCCAAGACGCCATGAAATTAGCTTTAAATGCATTTTATGAATGCCACACGTGGTCCTTGGCCTCATACATGCAATTACCTAAAAGAAATGAATCCTAATTGAGCATCATGACATGCGTGCTAGATCGTGGCATGCAATTCATGTTGGCCAACTCATGCATGACATGTAACATGATTGGGTACTGTGAGAAAATTGCATGTCACGTAAGCCATTGCCTGCTGCGGTCTCGTATTGTCTCGTGCCGTTGGAGTGTCAAAATCAAGTGGGCTATTGTGTACAAAAATAATAATGTCAAGTGGGCACTAGAATCCACCGGCACACAGCCAACGGAGCCCTTGGACGTGCCCTATGGGTCGTTCAAACGAGTGTAGGCATAGAATAAACTAGGCAAGATGGTGCGGCGTGTTTTCTGGCCTTCAGTCCGTCGGCTTTCCAATTCCGGTGAGGACAACGTACATAGTACGTTTGTGCACTGCCATCGCCTGCTGTGGTCTCATATTGCCTCGTGCCGTTGGAGTATCAAAATCAAGTGGGCTATTGTGTCCAAACATAATAATGTCAAGTGGGCACTACAATCCACCAGCACACGGCCAACGGGATCACGAGAGCCCTTCGGCGTGTCCTAGGGGCTGTTCAAATGAATGTAGGCATAAAATAAACTAGGAAAGATTGCGCGACGTGTTTTCTAGCCTTCCGCCCGTCGGCTTACCCATTCCGGGGAGGACCATGTACATAGTACGGACGTGTGCTGCCATCGCCTGTTGTGGTCTCATAATGACTCATGCGGTTGGAGTGTCAAAATCAAGTGGGCTATTGTGTCCAAAAATAATAATGTCAAGTGGGCACTACAATCGATCGGCATAAGGCCAACGGGTTCACGAGAGCCCTTCGGCGTGTCCTAGGGGATGTTCAAACAAGTGCAGGCATACAATAAACTAGGCAAGATGGCGCGGCATGTTTTCTGGCCTTCCGTCCGTCGGCTTTCCAATTCCAGGGAGGACAACATACATAATACATCGGTGTGCCGCCATCGAGTGGGCACTACAATCCTGCGGCACACGGCCAACGAGTCCACGAGAGCCCTTCGACGCGTGATAGGGCCGTTCAAACGAATGCATGAATAGAATAAACTAGGCGAGATGGCCTGGCGTGTTTTCTGGCCTTCCGTCCGTCGGCTTTCCCATTCCGGGGAGGACCAGATACATAGTACGTTGGTGCGCTGTCATCGCCTGTTGCGGTCTCATACTGTCTCATGCCGTTGGAGTGTCAAAATCAAGTTGGATTTTGTGCCCAAAAATAATAATGTCAAGTGGGCACTACAATCCACCTGCACATGGCCAACAGAGCCCTTGGGCGTGTCCTAGGGGTCGTTCAAACCAGTGCAGGCATAGAATAAACATGGCAAGATGGCGCAGCGTGTTTTCTGGCCGTTCGTGCGCTGCCATCGCCTGCTGCGGTCTCGTACTGTCTCGTGCTGTTGGAGTGTCAAAATCAAGTGGGCTATTGTGTCCAAAAATAATAATGTCAAGGTGGGCACTACAATCCACCGGCACACGGCCAATGGAGCCCTTGGGGCGTGTCCTAGGGGTCGTTCAAACGAGTGCAGGGATAGAATAAACTAGGCAATATGGCGCAGCGTGCTTTCTGGCCTTCCATCCGTCGGCTTTCCAATTCCGGGGAAGACAAGGTACATAGTACGTTCGTGCGCTGTCATCGCCTGATGCGGTCTCGTACTGTCTCGTGCAGTTGGAGTCTCAAAATCAAGTGGGCTACTGTGTTCAAAAATAATAATGTCAAGTGGATCACGAGAGCCCTTCGGCGTGTCCTAGGGGCCGTTCAAACGAGTGCATAGAATAAACTAGGCAAGATGGCGCGACGTGTTTTCTGGCCTTCCGTCCATCGGCTTTCCCATTCCGGGGAGGACCACGTACATAGTACGTTGCTGCGCTGCCATCGCCTGCTGTGGTCCCATAAATGTCTTGTGCCGATGGAGTGTCAAAATCTAGGTGGCTATTGTGTCCAAAAATAATTATGTCAAGTGGGCACTACAATCCTTCGGCACACGGCCAACGGGTTCACGAGAGACCTTCGGCGTGTCCTAGGGTACGTTCAAACGAGTGCAGGCATAGAATAAACTAGGCAAGATGGCGCGACGTGTTTTCTGGCCTTCCGTCCGTCGGCTTTCCCATTCCGGGGAGGACCACGTGCATAATACATTGGTGTGATGCCATCGCCTGCTGGGTCTCGTACTGTCTCGTGCCGTTGGAGTATCAAAATCAAGTGAGCTATTGTGTCCAAAAGTAATAATATCAAGTGAGTACTACAATACACCGGCACACGGCCAACGGGTTCACGAGAGCCCTTAGGTGTGTCATAGGGCCGCTCAAACGAGTGCAGACATAAAATAAACTAGGCGAGATGGCGTGGCGTGTTTTCTGACCTTCCGTCTGTCGGCTTTCCCATTCCGGGGAGGACCACCTACATTGTAAGTTCGTGCGCTTCCATCGCCTGCTGCAGTCTCATACTGTCTCGTGCCGTTGGAATGTCAAAATCAAGTGGGCTATTGCATACAAAAATAATAATGTCAAGTGGGCACTACAATCCTTCGGCACACGGCCAACGGGTTCACGAGAGCCCTTCGGCGTGTCCTAGGGTATGTTCAAACGAGTGGAGGCATAGAATAAACTAGGCAAGATGGCGCGACGTGTTTTCTGGCCTTCCGTCTGTCGGCTTTCCCATTCCGGGGAGGACCACGTACATAATACGTGTGCTGCCATCGCCTGCTGGGGTCTTATAATGTCTCGTGCTGTTAGAGTGTCAAAATCAAGTGGGCTATTGTATCCAAAAATAATAATGTCAAGTGGGCACCACAATCCTTCGGCACACGGCCAACGGGTTCACGAGATCCCTTCGGAGTGTCCTAGGTGCCGTTCAAATGAGTGCAGGCATAGAATAAACAAAACAAGATGGCGCGGCGTGTTTTCTGGCCTTCCGTCCGTCGGCTTTCCCATTCCGGGGAGGACCATGTACATAATACATTGGTGTGCTGCCATCGAGTGCTGCGGTCTCGTACTGTCTCGTGCCGTTGGAGTGTAAAAATTAAGTGGGCTATTGTGTCCAAAAATAATAATGTCAAGTGGACACTACAATCCACCGGCACACGGCCAACGGGTTCACGAGAGCCCTTCGACGCGTGACAGGGCCATTCAAACGAGTGCATGCAAAGAATAAACTAGGCGAGATGGCGCGGCGTGTTTACTGGCCTTCCGTCCGTCGGCTTTCCCATTCCGGGGAGGACCACCTACATAGTACGTTGTGCGCTGCCATCGCCTGCTGCTGTCTCGTACTGTCACGTGGCGTTGGAGTGTAAAAAACAAGTGGGCTTTTGTGCCCAAAAATAATAATGTCAAGTGGGCACTACAATCCACCTGCACATGGCCAACAGAGCCCTTCGGCGTGTCCTAGGGGTCGTTCAAACGAGTGCAGGCATAGAATAAACATGGCAAGATGACGTAGCATGTTTTCTGGCCTTCCGTCCATCGGCTTTCTATTTCCGGGGAGGACAACATACATAGTACGTTCGTGCGCTGCCATCGCCTGCTGCGGTCTCATACTTTCTCGTGCCGTTGGAGTGTCAAAATCAAGTGGGCTGTTGTGTCCAAAAATAATAATGTCAAGGTGGGCACTACAATCAACCGACACACGGCCAATGGAGCCCTTGGGCGTGTCCTAGGGGTCGTTCAAACGAGTGCAGGCATAGAATAAACTAGGCAATATGGCGCGGCGTGTTTTCTGGCCTTCCATCCATCGGTTTTCCAATTCCGGGGAAGACAAGGTACATAGTACGTTCGTGCGCTGCCATCGCCTGATACGGTCTCGTACTGTCTCGTGCAGTTGGAGTGTCAAAATCAAGTGGGCTACTGTGTTCAAAAATAATAATGTCAAGTGGGCACTACAATCCACCGGCACACGGCCAACGAGATCACGAGAGCCCTTCGGCGTGTCCTAGGGGCCGTTCAAACGAGTGCAGGCATGGAATAAACTAGGCAAGATGGCGCGAAGTGTTTCTGGCCTTCCGTCCATCGGCTTTCCCATTCCGGGGAGGACCACGTACATAGTACGTTGGTGCGCTGCCATCGCCTGCTGTGGTCCCATAAATGTCTTGTAACGTTGGAGTGTCAAAATCTAGTGGGCTATTGTGTCAAAAAATAATTATGTCAAGTGGGCACTACAATCCTTCGGCATGAGGCCAACGGGTTCACGAGAGACCTTCGGCGTGTCCTAGGGGACGTTCAAACGAGTGCAGGCATAGAATAAATTAGCCAAGATGGCACGACGTGTTTTCTGGCCTTCCGTCCGTGGGCTTTCCCATTCCGGGGAGGACCACGCACATAATACATTGGTGTGCTGCCATCGCGTGCTGCGGTCTCGTACTGTCTCGTGCCGTTGGAGTGTCAAAATCCAGTGGGCCATTGTGTCCAAAAATAATAATGTCAAGTGGGCACTACAATCCACCGGCACATGGCCAACAGGTTCACGAGAGCCCTTCGGTGTGTTATAGGGCCGTTCAAATGAGTGCATGCATAGAATAAACTATGTGAGATGGCGTGGCGTGTTTTCTGGCCTTCCGTCCGTCGACTTTCCTAATCCGGGCAGGACCAGATACATAGTACGTTGGTGCGCTGCCATTGCCTGCTGCGGTCTCATACTGGCTCGTGCCGTCAGTGTCAAAATCAAGTGGGCTATTGTGTGTAAAAATAATAATGTTTAGTGGGCAGTACAATCCATCTGCACAGGCCAACGGGTTCATGAGAGCCCTTCGACGTGTCCTCGAAACCGTTCAAACGAGTGCAGATATAGAACAAACTAGGTAAGATGGCGCGATGTGTTTTCTAGCCATTGGCAGGTCGGGGCAGACTCGGCGACTCGGTTATCGGAATGAACCGGGATGACTTTGCGATTATGTTGGATCTGGTTGGTGAGCACGTCCATGAGCATGTTGTTCTCGTTGCCGCCGCCACCTCACGTACAGGCGTACAGCCATGACTCCTCCCAAACCACCCGTGAAATGTCGTCGAGCAGTGTGTTTCTCTTGGTGCCCTCGCCGTGAAACAGTGATGAACGTCCGCCCTCGCGGCTCCGGTGGCGTCGGTCCCTCTCTCGCGGTCAGTTGTTGACCACGAGGCGCATGGCATAGAGACTACTTAATTACGGGCAACATCGGGTAAGCAGGATCAGTGTTGGGAACATGGGCTAAGGTGGTTAAATCAGGATTCAGGACTTGTATTACTGAAATACCGAAAATAGCCCTGACATCCACTTATAAAAAGCCAAGCACGCCCACGATGATCGATGTGCATTCACGAGAGTACTGCTAGCTTCAGAGTGGACACGAGGGGCAACAACGTCGTAACTGGCTGTGAAGAGCTCTCCGGTGTTGTCCAGTAAGAACATTTAGAGAGTTGGGCCACATGAGCGCAGACCTTCCTGTGATTGACCTCACGTCACCGGACATCGGCGCCATGACAAAATCCATCCGGAAGGTACGTACGGTCTGCAACATCTCCGGCGAGATCGATCGATAGGTCTGTTTTTCATTAAGGAATTGCGGCGGGTGTGTCTACGTCTCAGTCGACTGAGACGTAACTTACGTCTCAGTCGTCTTCCTCCTCACGCCGTTCTTCTCCTCCTCCGGCAAGCGCTGCCCTCCCCACCGCCTTCCCTTTCTCTCCTCCGGCTGGGCCGCCGGCGTCCCCGCCCCAGGAGAGGAAGCTGCCTAATCCGAGTAGCGGTCACTGCGACATGGCCCCCCACCGGAGACGGCGACCCGCACCCCCAAAGATAAGTTTCCTTGCTCGCCTCCACCGCCTCCGCCACGCCCAGCCGCGTCTTGGGCAGCTCCGGCTCGCTCTAGCCTCACCGTCGCCGGCACCGCCGTGGCCCGCCGTGTCGGCTCCAGCTCCGGCTCGCTGCTTAATTCTGCTGCTCCAGCGCCGCCGTCGGTTCTGCTGCTCCTGCACCCCGCACCCCCAACCGAACGAGGAAGAAGAAGCCTTCTTATCCAGTTCGCACGAATCACGACGCATATCTGAGGGTGGAGGATGTGACTAAGACATAACCTAATTCTCAGCTAGCTGAGATTTAGCAAAATCGATAAGCTAAGGCTTTCCTCTTTGATCCGTCATATATACACTTCCTCCTTCCGTAGTGTCTTAACTTCATTACCCATCTTGCAGGCGCTCATGGATCACGGCTTCTTCTACGTGATCAACCACGGGATCGACGACGCCCTGATTAAGGGCGTCTACGCGGAGAGCAAGAAGTTCTTCGAGCAACCAATGGAGGAGAAGATGGCGCTGCTGATGAACAATAGCCACAGAGGATACGTTCCGCCCGATTTCGAAGGCTTCGAGCCTGACGCTAATGGCAAGGGTGAGTATATACATATATATATATCTAATAAATCAGCTGATTTAAACATTCTTTGCATTTTTTTCTTTGTTATGTTAGTTGACAACTCTTACGATCAATTTGTGCATACAGGAGACCTATTGGAGTGTTTCCACATGTTTGGGTCTAGGGTAGACAGCGAATCGAAGAATGATGTGAATCAGTGGCCGCCTACAGGTACACTTATTAGTTTATTACCCGGCCGCCCACATTTAATATGATTTCACCAATAACATCAGTACGCGTGTTTCAGAACGCTTTCCATCTTGGAAGGAGACAATGAAGTCGTACCATGAATGTGCAATGTAAGTTTTTCATCTTCCTCTCTTTTCTGAATTATCAAATATTTATTGTTGCTCTTATATGGTGTTCTTGTATACTGTGTTTTCCTGCTAACCAGGGGCACAAGCAAAAGGATATTGTCCCTAATTGCTTTGAGTTTGGACCTTGACGCTGAATTCTTCAAGCCAGATGCCTCCCAAACAATTCTTCGACCAGTTCATTACTCAGGTAATTTATTAGATGCATGTTAGCCGTTCACATAATGAAAGTGTCATATTCCGATGAAATTTTAGTTTCTCGACACCTTCCTCTAGCAACTGGTTATGTTTATATATTTGGTCAATTCACTACAGGTCAGGCAATTGAATCTAAACATGGAAGTGATCATGGTGCAAACCCTCATACGGATTTTGGAATGTTAACTCTTCTTTCAACAGATGGTACCCGTGGCCTGCAGGTGTGCGCACATTATTCATCAGCTCTAGTTTCTTTATCATTTTAGCTAATCACACAACCATGCACACAAGCTCCCACCATGTTTGTGTAGTTGGCACCTGCATATATATTCTAGCTAGATTCTTACTCTACTCTGAGTGTACAGATATGCAGGGACAAGGATGGCCGTCCGCAGCTCTGGGAAGATGTTGATCACATTGATGGGTAACTCCTTTTGTTCCGTGCTAATAAATTCCTTATACTGTCAGGCGCCCTTCATGGTCATTCTATTGCAAAACATACACGTACATATTTAATCATCGTTAGTTTTCTTTGTTCATTAAATAACTCTTTGGGTTGTGTCTTCCCATGCTCCTTGGATTATTTTCTTGATCTTAAATATTCTAGCGTACTGTTGTACTTGCAGGGCACTTGTTGTGAACATTGGTGATTTGCTAGAAAGGTGGACAAATAATGTTTATAGGTACATTCTCTCTAAACATTGTTGATCCTGAAGAACTCACCTATCAGGGACATGTAGTGCATCTTTCAGAAACATTGAATGAATAACTATGTTAAAAAACATAATGCTTTCTAAAAAAATGATTTATTGGCTAACACCGTGATCATGTTTGAATAATGTCTTTGGATTAAAATCACTATGTGAATTTTGATATTTATGCATTTTCTTGTAGGTCTACCTTGCATCGTGTTTTGATGGTTGGCGAAGAGCGGTATTCAGTGAGTATACTAACTAACTACTAATTCACAATGTCTATGTTCGGCAATTTCAATAGTTAGCTCTTCGATTTATTTTAAAATCATCCAAAAATTGAGTTTATCGGTACTCCAGTTTTCTTTGTCAAAATATCCACATAGTCATATTTGAATGCACATTACTATATATAAAGTAAATTTCATAACTACAGTTGATGAAATTAATATGATCAGCCTAGTGAAACTGCTACGAACCATGCATGCCTCTAGTCATGGGGTCAAGTGCTCCGGTTTGCATTTATTTTAAAGTCAACATTCATAATTTTTTAGTTGAAATATAGAAAAATTTCTTGTATCAGTTACCTATGATAAAAATTCAAATCCAACAGGCAAAACCATCATTTTGTAGACACTAGATTTCTGGAGATTTATTCAGTTATCCATAATCTTGCCACGCATAAGAAAAAAATTACTCTTCGTCTCCTTCTCTTGTTGTTTCAATATGGTACCTCCTTTAATAGAATTAGCAATATACCCTGCGTGTTGCGATGGAAATCTATTTAATAATTTTATTGTGTAAATAAAGGCATGTAAGACCGATGAAAATGAAGTTCTTTATAATAAATATGGAAGATTCAATTAATCATAATTGTCGAAAGGCTAAATTTGATTAATGTGATTTTTTATATTTGATGATTGAAAACTTGTGATGTGGACAATTGGATGGATGAGAAATAGATGAGGTGGATATATGATGCATGCAAGAAAATATTGGCTTGAATGTTAGTGGGATGACATGAACATTTGGTTGGCTAAGGCAATGGATGATGTGGATAGCTTGCATGTTGAGATAGAAAATATTAAATGCATGTTAGTGAGGTTATGGTTTATATATATGTATATATATATAATATTAAATGCTTTCTACTCCCGGGTGTAACTACACCCACATCTCATATACCACCTTACGGAAGTATTTGTCATACTTTCTTGGTATAGTATGTTCATATATTATATCTAAGATACCCCAAAACAAGTTCTATGAAAAATTGCAACTGTCCTAATATTTTACACTATATACTCGAAATATCATCATATGTGCATATAAATAAGAATTATGTAGAATTTTTTACATACTCCTATAAAATAAGTATCTATAGTATTAAAATAGCATTATATACTCCATACTACACGTTACATACCTCCTAGTATGATAGATACTCCATACGTGTGTTAAACACACTGGGTGTAGTTATAGCCGGGTGTAGTATGAATATATCCTATATATATATATAAATTAATGACTGACTATACACAAATATACAACTATTGTAAATATATTTATACAAGTTTCTTTCATGTATCAGGTGGTTTTCTTTGTTTGGCCAAGCCCAGATACGGTGGTTACATGCATAGAAAATTTTTGCGGCGAGGCAAATCCACCAAGGTCCTCTTCTAAAATAATTTTCTTAATATTTAATTTTTTGCCTATTATTGTATCTCATGCCATTGAAAATTGGACACCTTTTCAGATACCCGCCTATTAGGAGTGATGAATACATGGAGCAGAGACAGTTAGGAGTGACGAAATATGGACACCTTTCCACATACAACCACAAATAGACTACTCTATGGTTGTCATTCCTGGCTGTAGTTTGTTTGGTTTTATCCGAAGTTGCCAAAGCTTTTTGTTGATGCAGTTGACTACCATAGTTGATCAATTATGGGGTGTAATCTCTATGTTTTTGTATTGGCTTAAATTGAGTTTCCTAAAAAAATGAGTGTTATGTTGTTTGTTGTATAAGGACAATTTGGAATATGAGTTAGCTGGTATCAGCTATATAATATATATCGGCTATATAATTTGGACTTCTTAAAGCTTTGGTCTTTTGGCATCGGTGACGGCCAACAAACTCGATTTTAGGAGGACGTTTGGATGGGTAATACTACACTTGCGAGTGAGTACCCATCTTTAATGCTATTGCGTCCGATAAGCATCTTACCATTGCGTCCGTGTTCGGAAACAGTCCGATCAATCTTCATTTTAGAAGAAATCTGGTAGGAAATAATTGAGAACTTTGGTTTCATTTAGTTGAAATATTAATGCGAATTCAATTGACAGATGAGCCGGACAGGTTTAACTGGAGTTTAGCACCAACGAGAGTTTTTTTTGGTTAAATCATACTACGCTGAATTAATGAATGGACACACAACATATTTGTGAAAATACTTGTGGAAATTGAAAGTTCCGTTAAAGATATGTACTTTTCTGTGGTTTTTGTGTAGGAAAGAACTTTTGACCAAGGACAATCTAATTAAAAGAAAATGGATTGGGTGTTAAAAATGCGTTTTTTGATACAACTGAGTCTTATGAACACCTCTTTATATCTTGTCCTTTTGTACGTGATATTTGGCATTATGATACATTTTACCTTTAACATTAAACCTCCGTCTAGTATTCCGAATATGTTTGGAAGTTGGCTTAATGGGGTAGATAAGAGGTCCAAGGATATTATTTGGATTGACGCTGTGGCTGTTCTATAGGCTATTTGGAACTACAAAAACGATATTATATTTAACAAGGCAACACCTACTCATTATTTGTAGGTTATCAACAAGGCAACTTACTGGATCCACACATGGTCATTTATTCTCCCTGCGGAGCAATGTGGTCTCATGGATACCGAATGTATTCGAATGGTGATGATCGTACGGGCTATCTTCTGCCGGGATGGGTGGCGACATCATAAGAGACTAGATAGATAGAGATTTTTTTAAGTGGTTGATTTTTGTATCTACTCTGAGTGATCCACGACTAGATAGATGGCGTGGCGTTTTTTCTGGCCTTCCTTTCGTCGGCTTGCCCATTCCGGGAAGGACCATGTATATAGTACGTTGGTGCGATGCCATCACAGCTGCGGTCTCGTACTATCTCGTGCCGTTGGAGTGTCAAAATCAAGTGGGCTATTGTGTCTAAAAAATAATGATGTCAAGTGGGCACTACAATCCACCAGCACACGGCCAACGGATTCACGAGAGCCCTTCGGCGTGTCATAGGGGCTGTTCAAACGAGTGCAGTCATAGAATAAACTAGGCGAGATGGCGTGGCGTGTTTTCTAGCCTTCCGTCCGTCGGCTTTCCCATTCCAGGGAGGAGCACGTACATAGTACGTTCGTGGGCTGCTATCGCCTGCTGCGGTCTCGTACTGTCTTGTGTCGTTGGAGTGTCAAAATGAAGTGCGCTATTGTGTCCAAAAATAATAATGTCAAGTGGGCACTACAGTGCACCGCCACAAGGCCACCGGGTTCACGAGAGCCCTTCGGCGTGTCCTAGGGGCTGTTCAAACGAGTGCAGGTATAGATTAAACTAGGCAAGATGGCGCGCGTGTTTTCTGGCCTTCCGTCCATCGGCTTTCCCATTCCGGGGAGGACCACATACATAATACGTTGGTGCGCTGCCATCGCTTGCTGCGGTCTCGTACTGTCTCGTGCCGTTGGAGTGTCAAAATCAGGTGGGCTATTGTGTCCACAAACAATAATATCAAGTGGCACTACAATCCACCGGCACAAGGCCAACGGGTTCACGAGAGCCATTCGGCGCGTCCTAGGCCTGTTCAAACGAGTGCAGGCGTAGAATAAACTAGGCAAGATGGCGCGGCGTGTTTTCAGGCCTTTCGTCCGTCGGCTTTTCCATTCCAGGGAGGACCACGTACATAGTACGTTCGTGAGCTGCCATCGCCTGCTGCGGTCTCGTACTGTCTCGTGCCGTTGGAGTGTCAAAATCAAGTGGGCTATTGTGTACAAAAATAATATTGTCAAGTGGGCACTACAATCCACCGGCACACGACCCACGGGTAATCTAGTGGGCTATTGTGTCCAAAAATAATAATGTCAAGTTGGCACGACAATCCATCGGCACACGGCCAACGGGATCACGAGAGTCCTTCGGCGTGTCCTAGTGGTCGTTCAAACGAGTGCAGACATAGAATAAACTAGGCAAGATGGCGCGACGTGTTTTCTGGCCTTCCGTCCGTCGGCTTTTCCATTTCAGGGAGGACCACGTACATAGTACATTGGTACACTGCTATCGCCTGCTACTGTCTCATGCCGTTGGAGTGTCAAAATCAAGTGGGCTATTGTGTCCAAAAATAATGATGTCAAGTGGGCACTACAATCCACCGACACACGGCCAACAGGTTCACGAGAGCCCTTCGGTGTGTCCTAGGGGCCGTTCAAACGAGTGCAGGCATAGAATAAACTAGTCAAGATGGCACGACGTGTTTTCTGTCCTTCCGTCCGTCGGCTTTCCCATTCCGGGGAGGACCACGTACATAATACGTTGGTGCACTGCCATCGCCTGCTGCGATCTTGTCCTCTCACCTGCCGTTGGAGTGTCAAAATCAAGTGGGTTATTGTGTCCAAAAATAATAATGTCAAGTGGGCACTACAATCCACCGGTTCACGGCCGACGGAGCCCTTCGGCGTGTCCTAGGGGTCGTTCAAACGAGAGAAGGCATAGAATAAACTAGGCAAGATGGCGCGGCGTGGCGAGGCGTGTTTTCTAGCCTTCCGTCTGTCGGCTTTCCCAGTCCGGGGAGGACCACGTACATAGTACACTGGTGCACTGCCATCGCCTGTTGCAGTCTCGTCTTGTGTCGTGTTGTTGGAGTGTCAAAATCAAGTGGGCTATTGTGTCAAAAATAATAATGTCAAATGGGCACTACAATTCACCGGCACATGGCCGACGGGATCACGAGAGCTCTTCGGTGTGTCCTAGGGGCCGTTCAAACAAGTGCAGACATAGAATAAACTAGACAAGATGAGGCGACGTGTTTTATGGCCTTCCGTCTGTCGGCTTTCCCATTCCGGGGAGGACCACATACATAGTACGTTGGTGCGCTTCCTTCACCTGCTGCGGTCTCATACTGTCTCGTGCCGTTGGAGTGTCAAAATCAAGTGGGTTATTGTGTCCAAAAATAATATCATCAAGTGGGCACTACAATCCACCGGCACACGGCCAACAGGTTCACGAGAGCCCTTCGGCGTGTCCTAGGGGCCGTTCAAACGAGTGTAGACATAGATTAAACAAGGCAAGATGGGCGCGGTGTGTTTTCTGGCCTTCCGTCCGTCGGCTTTCCCATCCCGGGGAAGACCACGTACATAGTACGTTTATGCACTGACATCGTCTGCTGCGGTCTCGTACTGTCTCGTGCCGTGTGTGTGTCAAAATCAAGTGGGCTATTGTGTCCAAAAATAATAATGTCAAGTTGGCACTATGATCCACCGCCACACGGCCAACGGGTTCACAAGAGTCTTTCAGTGTGTCCTAGGGGCCGTTCAAATAAGTGCATACATAGAATAAACTATGCAAGATGGCGCGGCGTGTTTTCCGGCCTTCCGTCCGTCGGCTTTCCCATTTCGGGGAGGACCACGTACATAATTCATGGCTTTGCTAGCATCGCCTGCTGCGTTCTCGTACTATCTCGTGCCGCTGGAGTGTCAAAATCAAGTGGGCAATTGTGTCTAAAAATAATAATGTCAAGTGGGCATAAAAATCCACCGGCACACGGCCAACGGGTTAACGAGAGGCCTTCAGCGTATCATAGGGGCCGTTGAAACGAGTGTAGGCATAGAATAAACTAGGCAAGATGGCGCGACGTGTTTTCTGGCCTTACTTCCGTCGGCTTTCCCATTCCGGGGAGAGCCACGTACATAGTATGTTGGTGCGCTGCGATCGCCTACTGCGGTCTCATACTGTCTCGTGCCGTTGGAGTGTCAAAATCAAGTGGGCTTATGTCTCCAAACATAATAATGTCAAGTGAGCAGTACAATCCACCCGCACACGGCCAAATGATTCACGAGAGCCCATCGACGTGTCTTAGGGGCCGTTCAAACGTGTGCAGACATAGAATAAACTAGACAAGATGGTGGGACGTGTTTTCTGGCCTTCCGTCCGTCGGCTTTCCCATTCCGGGAAGGACCACGTACATAGTATGTTGGTGCTCTGCCATCGCCTGCTGCGGTCTCGTACTGTCTCGTGACGTTGGAGTGTCAAAATTATTGTGTCCAAAAATAATAATGTCAAGTGGGCACAACAATCTACCGGCTCATGGCCAACGGGTTTACGAGTGCCCTTCGGCGTGTCATAGGGGTCGTTCAAAAAAGTGCGGGCATAGAATAAACTAGGCGAGATGGCGTGGCGTGTTTTCTGGACTTCCACCTGTCGGCTTTCCCATTCCGAGGAGAAGAACGTACATTGTACATTCATGCGCTGCCATCGCCTGCTGCGGTCTCGTACTGTCTCGTACCGTTGGAGTGTCAAAATCAAGTGGACAATTGGTCCAAAAATAATAATGTCAAGTGGGCACTACAATCCACCAGCACACGGCCAACGGGTTCACGAGAGCCCTTCGGTGTGTCCTAGGGGCCGTTCAAACGAGTGCAGCCATAGAATTAACTAGGCAAGATGGCGCAGCGTGTTTTCTGGCCTCTCGTCCGTCGGCTTTCCCATTCTGGGGAGGACCACGTACATAGTACGTTGGTGCGTTGCCATCGCCTGCTGTAGTCTCGTACTGTCTCGTGCTGCTGGAGTGTCAAAATCAGGTGGGCAATTGTGTCAAAAAATAATAATGTCAAGTGGGCACTAAAATCCATCGGCACACAGCCAATGGGTTCACAAGTGCCCTGCGGCGCGTCCTACGGGCCTTCAAACGAGTGCATGCATAGAATAAACTAGGCAAAGATGGCGCGACGTATTTTCTGGCCTCCCCTCCATCGGCTTTCCCATTCCAGGGAGGACCACGTACATAGTACGTTGGTGCGCTGCCATCGCCAGCTGCGGTCTCGTATTGTCTTGTGCCGTTGGGGTGCTATTGTGTCACAAAATAATAATGTCAAGTGGGCACTACAATCCACCGGCACACGGCTAACGGGTTCACGAGAGCCCTTCGACGTGTCATAGGGGCCGCTCAAACAAGTGCAGGCATAGAATAAACTAGGTGAGATGGCGTGGCGTGTTTTCTGGCCTTCCGTCCATCGGCTTTCCCATTCCATGGAGGACCACGTCAATAGTACGTTCGTGCGCTGCCATCGCCGTCTGCGGTCTCGTACTGTCTCGTGTCGTTTGAGTGTCAAAATCAAGTGGGCACTACAATCCACCGGCACACGGCCAATGGGGTGACGAGAGCCCTTCTCGGCGTGTCGTAGGGGCCGCTCAAACGAGTGCAGGTATAGGATAAACTAGGCAAGATGGCGCGGCGTGTTTTTTGGCCTTCTGTCCATCGACTTTTCCATTCCGGGGAGGACCACGTACATAGTACGTTGGTGCACTGCCATCTCCTGCTGCGGTCTCGTCCCGTTGGAGTGTCAAAATCAGGTGGGCTATTGTGTCCAAAAATAATAATGTCAAGTGGGCACTACAATACACCGGCACACGGCCATCAGGTTCAGGAGAGCCCTTCGTAGGGGCCGTTCAAACGAGTGTAGGCATAGAATAAACAAGGCAAGATGGCGCGGCGTGTTTTCTGGCCTTCCGTCCCTCGGCTTTCCCATTCTGGGGAGGACCACGTACATATTTTCTGCGCTGACATCGCCTTCTACGGTCTCGTACTGTCTCGTGCCGTTGGAGTGTCAAATCAAGGTGACTATTGTGTCCAAAAATTATAATGTCAAGTGGGCAGTACAATCCACCGGCACACGGCCAATAGGTTCACGAGAGCCCTTCGGCGTGTCCTAGGGGCCGTTCAAACGAGTGCTGGCATAGAATAAACTAGGATACATGGCGCGACATGTTTTCTGGCCTTCCTTCCGTCGGCTTCCCCATCCCGGGGAGAACTACGTACATAGTATGTTGGTGCGCTGCGATCGCCTACTACGGTCTCATACTGTCTCGTGCCGTTGGAATGTCAAAATCAAGTGGGCTATTGTGTCCAAACATAATAACGTCAAGTGGGCAGTACAATCCACCCGCACACAACCAACGGGTTCACGAGAGCCCTTCGGCGTGTCCTAGGGGCCGTTCAAACGAGTGCAGGCATAGAATAAATTAGGCAAGATGGTGCGACATGTTTTCTGGCATTCAGTCCGTCGGCTATCCCATTCCAGGGAGTACCACGTACATATTACGTTGGTGCGCTGCCATTGCCTGCAGCGGTCTCGTACTGTCTCGTGTCGTTGGAGTGTCGAAATCAAGTGGTCTATTGTGTCCAAAAATAATAATGTCAAGTGGGCACTACAATCCACCGGTACACGGCCAACGGGTTCACGAGAGCCCTTCGGCGTGTCATAGGGGTCGTTCAAACAAGTGCATGCATAGAATAAACTAGGCGAGATGGCGTGGCGTGTTTTCTGGCCTTCCGTCTGTCGGCTCCCCCATTCCGGGGAGAACTACGTACATAATACGTTCGTGCGCAGCCATCTCTTACTGTCTCGTGCCTTTGGAGTGTCAAAATCTAGTGGACTATTGTGTCCACAAATAATAATGTCGAGTGGGCAGTACAGTCCACCGGCACACGGCCAACGGGTTAACGAGATCCCTTCGGCGTATCCTAGGGGCCGTTCAAACGAGTGCAGGCATAGAATAACCTAGGCAAGATGGCGCGGCGTATTTTCTGGCCTCCCGTCCGTCGCTTTTCCCATTCTGGGGAGGACCACGTATATAGTACGTTGGTGCGCTGCTATCGCCTGCTGTAGTCTCGTACTGTCTCGAGACGTTGGAGTGTCAAAATAAGGTGGGCTATTGTGTCCAAAAATAATAATGTCAAGTGGGCACTACAATCCACCGGCACACGGCCAACGGATTCCCAAGAGCCCTTCGGCGTGTCCTAGGGGCCGTTCAAAGGAGTGTAGGCATAGAATAAACTAGGCAAAGATGGCGCGACGTGTTTTCTGGCCTTCTGTCCGTCGGCTTTCCCATTCCAGGGAGGAGCATGTACATAGTATGTTCATGCGCTTCTATCGCCTGCTGCGGTCTCGTACTCTCTCGTGTCGTTGGAGTGTCGAAATGAAGTGCGCTATTGTGTCCGAAAATAATAATGTCAAGTGGGCACTACGGTGCACCTCCACAAGGCCACCGGGTTCACGAGAGCCCTTCGACGTGTCCTAGGGGCCGTTCAAACGAGTGCACGTATAGAATAAACTAGGCAAGATGGCGCGCGTGTTTTCTGGCCTTCCGTCCATCGGCTTTACCATTCCGAGGAGGACCACATACATAATATGTTGGTGCGCTGCCATCGCCTGCTGCGGTCTCGTACTGTCTCGTGCCGTTGGAGTGTCAAAATCAGGTTGGCTATTGTGTCCAAAAATAATAATGTCAAGTGGGCACTACAATCCACAGGCACACGGCCAACGGATTCCCAAGAGCCCTTCGGCGTGTCCTAGGGGCCGTTCAAAGGAGTGTAGGCATAGAATAAACTAGGCAAACATGGCGCGACGTGTTTTCTGGCCTTCTGTCCGTCGGCTTTATTATTCCGGGGAGGACCACGTACATAGTACGTTGGTGCGCTGCCATCGCCTGATGCGGTCTCATACTGTTTCGTGCAGTTGGAGTGTCAAAATCTAGTGGGCATTACAATCCACCGGCACAGGGCCAACGGTTCACGAGAGCCCTTCGGCGTGTCCTAGGGGCCGTTCAGACGAGTGCAGGCAGAGAATAAACTCGGCAAGATGGTGCGGCGTGTTTTCTGGCCTTCCGTCCGTCGGCTTTCCCATTCCAGGGAGGACCACGTACATAGTACGTTGGTGCGCTGCCATCGCCTCCTGCGGTCTCGTACTGTCTCGTGCCGTTAGAGTGTCAAAATAAAGTGGACTATTGTGTCCAAAATTAATAATGTCAAGTGGGGACTACAATCCACCGGCACACGGGCAACGGGTTCACGAGAGCCCTTCGGCGTGTCCTATGGGCCGTTCAAACGAGTGCAAGCATGAATAAACTAGGCAAGATGGCGCGGTGTGTTTTCTAGCCTTCCGTCCATCGGCTTTCCCATTCTGGGGAGGACCACGTACATAACACATTGGTGTGCTGCCATCGCCTGCTGCGGTCTCGTACTGTCTCGTGCCGTTGGAGTGTCAAAATCAAGTGGGCTATTGTGTCCAAAAATAATAATGTCAAGTAGGCACTACAATCCACCGGCACACGGCTAACGGGTTCACGTGAGCCCTTCAGCGTGTCCTAGGGGCCGTTCAAACGAGTGCAGGCATAGAATAAACTAGGCAAGATGGTGCGACGTCTTTTCTGGCCTTTCGTCCGTCGGCTTTCCCATTCCGGGGAGGACCACATACATAGTATGTTTGTGCGCTGCCATCGACTACTGCGGTCTCGAACTGTCTCGTGCCGTTGGAGTGTCAAGATCAAGTGGGCTATTGTGTCCAACAATAATAATGTCAAGTAGGCAGTACAATCCATCGGCACACGGCGAACGGGTTCACGCGAGCCCTTCGGGGTGTCCAAGGGGTCGTTCGAACGAGTGCATGCATAGAATAAACTTGGCAAGATGCCACGGCGTGTTTTCTGGCCTTCCGTCCGTCGGCTTTCCCATTCCGGGGAGGACCACGTACATAGTATGTTTGTGCGCTGCCATCGACTACTGCGGTCTCGAACTGTCTCGTGCCGTTGGAGTGTCAAGATCAAGTGGGCTATTGTGTCCAACAATAATAATGTCAAGTAGGCAGTACAATCCATCAGCACACGGCGAACGGGTTCACGCGAGCCCTTCGGGGTGTCCAAGGGGCCGTTCGAACGAGTGCAGGCATAGAATAAACTTGGCAAGATGGCACGGCGTGTTTTCTGGCCTTCCGTCCGTCGGCTTTCCCATTCCAGGGTGGACCACGTACATAGTACGTTGGTGGGCTGCTATCGCCTGATGCGGTCTCGTACTGTCTCGTGCCGTTGGAGTGTCAAAATAAGGTGGGCTATTGTGTCCAAAAAATAATAATGTCACGTGGGCACTACAATCCACCGACACACGGCCAACGGGTTCACGAGAGCCCTTCGGCGTGTCCAGGGGGCCGTTTAAACGAGTGCAGACATAGAATAAACTAGGTAAGATGGCGCGGCGTGTTTTCTAGCCTTCCTTGCGTCGGCTTTCCGATTCCGGGGAGGACCAGACCACGTACATAGTATGTTGGTGCGTTGCCATCGCCTGCTGCTGTCTCAAACAAGTTTTGACGATGCCGCTAGAGTCATGTACCGGGGGTCACGGGTCATCGAAATCCTCCTGGAACCCGAAAACCGTGGACTATAGCCCACGAAAACGGCTAAAAATGTCCGAAACCACGAGTTTTGACAATGTCGCTAGAGTCATGTACCGGAGGTCAGGGGGCACCAAAATCTTCCCGGAACCCGAAAACCGTGGACTCTAGCCCACAAAAACGGCCAAAAATGCCCGAAATCACGAGTTTTGACGATGTCGCTATAGTCATGTACCGAGGGTCACAGGGCATCAAAATCCTCCCGGAACCCGAAAACCATGGACTATAGCCCACGAAAATAGCCAAACAATGCCTGAAATCACGAGGTTTGACGATGCCGCCAGAGTCATACACTGGGGTGAAGGGGCATCGAATTCCTCCCAGAACCCGAAATCGTGGACTATAGGCCACGAAAACGGTCAAAAATGCCCGAAATCAAAAGTTCTGACGAAGGCGCTAGACTCATGTACCGGGGGTCACGGGGCATCGAAATCCTCCTAGAACCCGAAAACCGTGGACTATAGCCCACGAAAACGGCTAAAAATACCCGAAATAACGAGTTTTGACGATATTGCTACTATCATGTACCGGGGGTCACAGGGCATCGAAATCCTCCCGGAACCCTAAACCGTGGACTATAGCCCACGAAAACGGCCAAAAAATGCCCGAAATGACAAGTTTTGACGATGCCGTTAGAGTCATGTACCAGGGGTCACGCGGCCTCTAAATCCTCCTGGAACCCAAATACAGTGGACTATAGCCCATGAAAACGGCAAAAAATGCCCGAAATCATGAGTTTTGACAATGTCCCTAGAGTCATGTACCGGGGGTCACGGGGCATCGAAATCCTCCTGGAACCCGAAAACCGTGGACTATTGCCCACGAAAACGACAAAATATGCTCGAAATCACGAGTTTTGACGATGCCGCTACAGTCATGAACCGGGGGTCACGGGGCATCGAAATCCTCTGAGAACCTGTAACCTTGGACTATAGCCCACGAAAATGGCCAAAAAATGCCTGAAATGACATGTTTTGACGATGCTGCTAGAGTCATGTACCGGGGGTCACGGGGCATCGAAATCCTCCTGGAACCCGAAAACCGTGGACTATAGCCCACGAAAACGGCTAAAAATGCCCGAAATCACAAGTTTTGACAATGTCGCTAGAGTCGTGAACCGGGGATCACAGGGCATCGAAATCCTCCCGGAACCCGAAACCGTGGACTATAGCCACGAAAACGGCCAAAAAATGCTCTATATGACATGTTTTGACGATGCCGCTAGAGTCATGTACCGGGGGTTACGGGGCATCGAAATCCCCCCGGAACCCGAAAACCGTGGACTATAGCCAAGGAAAACGGCCAAAAATGCCCGAAATCACGAGTTTTGATGATGTCGCTAGAGTCATCTACCAAGGGTCACTGGGCATCGAAATCCTCCCGGAACCCGAAAACCGTGGCCTAGCCCACGAAAATGGCCAAAAAATGCTTGAAATCTTGAGGTATGACGATGCCGCTAGAGTCATGCACTGGGGTCAAGGGGCATCAAATTCCTCCCAGAACCGGAAACCATGGACTATAGACCAAAAAACGACCAAAAAATGCCCGAAATCACAAGTTTTGACGATGCCGCTAGAGTCATGTACCAGGGGTCACGGGGCATCGAAATCCTCCTGAAACCCGAAAACCGTGGACTATAGCCCACGAAAACGGCTAAAAAGCCCGATATCACGACTTTTGACAATGTCGCAAGAGTCATGTACCGGGGATCACATGGCATCGAAATCCTCCCGGAACCCAAAACCGTGGACTATAGCCCACGAAAACGGCCAAAAAATGCCCTAAATGACATGTTTTGACGATGCCGCTAGAGTCATGTTCCGGGGGTTACGGGGCATCGAAATCCTCTCGGAACCCGAAAACCGTGGACTTTTGCCCAGGAAAACGGCCAAAAATGCCCGAAATCACGAGCTTTGATGATGTCGCTAGAGTCATGTACCAAGGGTCACAGGGCATCGAAATCCACCCGGAACCCGAAAACCGTGGCCTATAGCCCACGAAAATGGCCAAAAAAATGCTTGAAATCACGAGGTATGACGATGCCGCTAGAGTCATGCACTGGGGTCAAGGGGCATCGAATTCCTCCCATAACCGGAAACCATGGACTATAGACCAAAAAAACGACCAAAAAATGCCCGAAATCACAAGTTTTGACGATGCCGCTAGAGTCATGTACAAGGGGGTCACGGGGCATCGAAATCCTCCTGAAACCCGAAAACCGTGGACTATAGCCCACGAAAACGGTTAAAAATGCCCGATATCACGAGTTTTGACAATGTCGCTAGAGTCATGTACCGGGGATCACATAGCATCGAAATCCTCCCGGAACCCGAAAACGTGGACTATAGCCCACGAAAACGGCCAAAAAATTCCCTAAATGACATGTTTTGACGATGCCGCTAGAGTCATGTACCGGGGGTTACGGGGCATCAAAATCCTCCCGGAACCCGAAAACCGTGGACTATAGCCCAGGAAAACGGCCAAAAATGCCCGAAATCACGAGTTTTGATGATGTCGCTAGAGTCATGTACCAACGGTCACAGGGCATCGAAATCCACCCGGAACCCGAAAATCGTGGCCTATAGCCTACGAAAATGGCCAAAAAATGCTTGAAATCACGAGGTATGACGATGCCGCTAGAGTCATGCACTAGGGTCAAGGGGCTTCGAATTCCTCCCAGAACTGGAAACCGTGAAATATAGACCACAAAAACGGCCAAAAAATGCCCGAAAACAAGTTTTGACGATGCCGCTAGAGTCTTGTACCAGGGGTCACGGGGCATCGAAATCCACTTGGAACACGAAAACCGTGGACTATAGCCCACGAAAACGGCTAAAAATGCCCGAAATCACAGGTTTTGACGATGCCGCTAGAGTCATGTACCGGGGGTCACAGGGCATCGAACTCCTCCTGGAACCCAAAAACCGTGGACTATAGCCCACGAAAACGGCTTAAAATGTCACAAGTTTTGATGATGCCGCTAGAGTCATGTACCAGGGGTCACGGGGCATCGAAATCCTCCTGAAACCCGAAAACCGTGGACTATAGCCCACGAAAACGGCTAAAAATGCCCGAAATCACGAGTTTTCACGATGTCACTAGAGTCATGTACCGGGGGTCACGGGGCATCCAAATCCTCCTGGAACCCAAAAACCATGGACGATAGCCCACAAAAACGGCTATAAATGCTCGAAATCACGAGTTTTGACGACGTCGCTATATTCATGTACGGGGGGTCACGGGGCATCAAAATCCTCCCGGAACCCGAAACCGTGGACTATAGTCCACGAAAACGGCCAAAAAATGCCCGAAATGACAAGTTTTGATGGGGCATCGAAATCCTCCTGCGACAAAAAAACCGTGGACTATAGCCCACGAAAACGGCTAACAATGCCCGAAATCACGAGTTTTGACAATGTCGCTAGAGTCATGTACCGGGGTTCACAGGGCATCGGAATCCTTCCAGAACCCGAGACCGTGGACTATAGTACACGAAAACGGCCAAAAAATGCCCTAAATGACATGTTTTGACGATGACGCTAGAGTCTTGTACCGGGGGTCACGGGGCATCGAAATCCTCCTGGAACCCAAAAACCATGGACTATAGCCCACGAAAACGGCCAAAAAATCCCCAAAATCACAAGTTTTGACGATGCTGCTAGAGTCATGTACCGGGGGTCACGGGGCATCGAAATCCTCCTGAAACCCGCAAACCGTGGACTATAGCCCACGAAAACGGCTAAAAATGCCCGAAATCACGAGTTTTCACGATGTCACTAGAGTCATGTACCGGGCGTCACGGGGTATCCAAATCCTCCTGGAAACCAAAAACCATGGACGATAGCCCACAAAAACGGCTATAAATGCTCGAAATCATGAGTTTGGACGACGTCGCTATAGTCATGTACGGGGGGTCACGGGGCATCAAAATCCTCCCGGAACCCAAAACCGTGGACTATAGCCCACGAAAACGGCCAAAAAATGCCCGAAATGAACAGTTTTGACGGGGCATCGAAATCCTCCTAGAACCAATAAACCGTGGACTATAGCCCACGAAAATGGCTAACAATGCCCGAAATCACGAGTTTTGACAATGTCGCTAGTCATGTACCGGGGTTCACAGGGCATCGGAATCTTCCAGGAACCCGAAACCGTGGACTATAGTACACGAAAACGGCCAAAAAATGCCCTAAATGACATGTTTTGACGATGCCGCTAGAGTCTTGTACCGGGGGTCACGGGGCATCGAAATCCTCCTGGAACCCGAAAACCATGGACTATAGCCCACGAAAACGGCCAAAAATCCCGAATATCACAAGTTTTGACGATGCCGCTAGAGTCATGTACCGGGGGTCATGGGGCATCAAAATACTCCTGGAACCCGAAAACCATGGACTATAGCCCACGAAAATAGCTAATAATGCCCGAAATCACGAGTTTTGACGATGTCGCTACAGTCATGTATCGGGGGTCACGGGGCATCCAAATCCTACCGGAACCCAAAAACCGGAACTATAGACCACGAAAACAGCTAAAAATGCCCGAAATCACGAGTTTTGACGATGTAGCTAGAGTCATGTACCGGGGGTCACGGGGTATCGAAATCCTCCCGGAACCCGAAACCGTGGACTATAGCCCACGAAAACGGCAAAAAAATGCCCGAAATGAAAAGTTTTGACGATGCCGCTAGAGTCATGTACCGGGGGTCACGGGGCATCGAAATCCTCCTGGAACCCGAAAACCTTGGACTATAGCCCACGAAAATAATTAAAAATGCCCGAAATCACGAGTTTTGACGATGTCGCTGCAGTCATGTATCGGGGGTCACGGGGCATCGAAATCCTACCGGAACCCAAAAACCGTGAACTATAGACCACGAAAACGGCTAAAAATGCCCGAAATCACGAGTTTTGACGATGTAGCTAGAGTCATGTACCGGGGGTCACGGGGCATCGAAATCCTCCCGGAACCCGAAACCGTGGACTATAGGCCACGAAAACGGCCAAAAAATGCCCGAAATGAAAAGTTTTGACGATGCCGCTAGAGTCATGTACCGGGGGTCATGGGGCATCGAAATTCTCCTAGAACACGAAACCGTGGACTATAGCCCACGAAAACAGCCAAAAAATGGCTGAAATCACAAATTTTTACGATGCCGCTAGAGTCATGTACCAGGGGTCACGGGGCATCGAAATCCTCCTGCAACCCGAAAACCGTGGGCTATAGACCACGAAAACGGCAAAATGCCCAAAATCACCAGTTTTGACGATGCTGCTAGAGTCATGTGCCGGGGATCACGCGGCATCGAAATCCTCCTAGAACCCAAAAACCGTGGACTATAGCCCACGAAAACGGCTAAAAATGCCTGAAATCACAAGTTTTGACGATGCCGCTAGAGTCATGTACCGGGGGTCATGGGGCATCGAAATCCTCCTAGAACACGAAACCGTGTACTATAGCCGACGAAAACGGCCAAAAAATCCCAAAAATCACAAGTTTTGACGATGCCGCTAGAGTCATGTACCGGGGCTCGCGGGGCATCGAAATCCTCCTGGAACCCGAAAACCGTGGACTATAGCCTACGAAAACGGCTAAAAATGCCCGAAATCACAAGTTATGACGATGTCGCTAGAGTCATGTACCGGGGGTCACGGGGCATCGAAATCCTCCCGGAACCCGAAACCGTGGACTATTGCCCATGAAAACGGCCATAAAATGCCCGAAATGACAATTTTTGACGATGCCGCAAGAGTCGTGTACCGGGGATCATGGGGCATCAAAATCCTCCCGGAACGCGAAACCGTGGACTATAGCCCATGAAAACAGCAAAAAAAATGCCCTAAATGACATCTTTTGACGATGCCGCTAGAGTCATGTACCGGGGGTCACGGGGCATCGAAATCCTACCGGAACCCGAAAACCGTGGACTATAGACCACGAAAACGGCGAAAAATGCCCGAAATCACGAGTTTTGACGATGTCGCTAGAGTCATGTACCAGGGGTCACGGGGCATCAAAATCCTCCTGGAACCCGAAACCGTGGACTATAACCCACAAAAACGGCAAAAAAATGCCCGTAATGACAAGTTTTGACGATGCCGCTAGACTCATGTACCGGGTGTCATGGGGCATCGAAATCCTCCTAGAACACGAAACCGTGGACTATAGCCCACGAAAACGGCCAAAAAATCCCCAAAGTCACAAGTTTTGACGATGCCGCTAGGGTCATGTATCGGGGGTCACCGGGCATCGAAATCCTCCTGAAACCCGAAAACCGTGGACTATAGCCCACGAAAACGGCTAAAAATGCTTGAAATCATGGGCAACGGGTTCACGAGAGCACTTCGGCGTGTCCTATGGGCCGTTCAAACGAGTGCAAGCATAGAATAAACTAGGCAAGATGGCGCGCTGTGTTTTCTAGCCTTCTGTCCATCGGCTTTCCCATTCCGGGGAGGACCACGTACATAACACATTGGTGTGCTGCCATCGCCTGTTGCGGTCTCGTACTGTCTCGTGCCGTTGGAGTGTCAAAATCAAGTGGGCTATTGTGTCCAAAAATAATAATGCCAAGTAGGCACTACAATCCACCGGAACACGGCTAACGGGTTCACGAGAGCCCTTCAGCGTGTCCTAGGGGCCGTTCAAACGAGTGCAGGCATAGAATAAACTAGGCAAGATGGTGCGACGTGTTTTCTGGCCTTCCGTTCGTCGGCTTTCCCATTCCGGGGAGGACCACGTACATAGTATGTTTGTGCGCTGCCATCGACTACTGCGGTATCGAACTGTCTCGTGCCGTTGGAGTGTCAAAATAAGGTGGGCTATTGTGTCCAACAATAATAATGTCAAGTAGGCACTACAATCCATCGGCACACGGCGAACGGGTTCACGAGAGCCCTTCGGGGTGTCCAAGGGGCCGTTCGAACGAGTGCAGGCATAGAATAAACTTGGCAAGATGGCACGGCGTGTTTATTGGCCTTCCGTCCGTCGGCTTTCCCATTCCAGGGTGGACCATGTACATAGTACGTTGGTGGGCTACCATCACCTGCTGCGGTCTCGTACTGTCTCGCACCGTTGGAGTGTCAAAATAAGGTGGGCTATTGTGTCCAAAAAATAATAATGTCACGTGGGCACTACAATCCACCGACACACGGCCAACGGGTTCACGAGAGCCCTTCGGCGTGTCCAGGGGGGCGTTTAAACGAGTGCAGACATAGAATAAACTAGGTAAGATGGCGCGCCGTGTTTTCTAGCCTTCCTTTCGTCGGCTTTCCGATTGCGGGGAGGACCAGACCACATACATAGTACGTTGGTGCGTTGCCATCGCCTGCTGCGGTCTCAAACAAGTTTTTACGATGCCGCTAGAGTCATGTACCGGGGGTCACGGGTCATCGAAATCCTCCTGGAACCCGAAAACCGTGGACTATACACCACGAAAACGGCTAAAAATGCCCGAAATCACGAGTTTCGACGATGTCGCTAGAGTCATGTACCGGGGGTCACGAGGCATCAAAATCCTCCTGGAACCCGAAACCGTGGACTATAACCCACGAAAACGGCAAAAATATCCCCGTAATGACAAGTTTTGACGATGCCGCTAGAATCATGTACCGGGTGTCATGATCCACGGCACCATCTAATTCCAAATTTTAAGTGCCAAAACTCTTGGTTCTCATCCCGTAGGCCCTTGTAGAATTGCTAAACGATCTTTTTTGGGGCCTAGATTTCTAGGAACGCTTTCTCGGGATTTGTGTGCATGAATTTCAAATCATACGGACCTAAAAAATAGAAGTCATCCATCTTTATTCCCATAGAGTCTTCCAGCAATCCCTAATACGCTCAGTCGGAGCACGTTATCATTCGTCTTGTTAGTTACGAGTGAATTCCCTTGATATGATCGTTCTTTCATCAGTTTGTTCCCTGTTTAATTTCTAGTTTCAGCCTAACACACTATTGTAGCTATCCATGGGTTTGGCTCTCAAAACCTGATGACCAAGCGGATCCACGACACCATCTAATTCCAAACTTTAAGTGCCAAAACTCTTGTTTTTCATCCCGTAGGCCCTTTTAGAAGTGCTAAACGATCTTTTTTGGGGCCTAGATTTCTAGGAACGCTTTCTCGAGATTTGTGTGCATTAATTTCAAATTATACGTACCTAAAATATAGAAGTCATCCATCTTTATTCCCATAGAGCCTTCCAGTAGTTCCTAATAGGCCTCAGTCGGAGCACGTTATCATTCGTCTTGTTAGTTCCGAGTGAATTCCCTCGGTAAGATCGTTCTTTCATCAGTTTATTCCCCGTTTCATTTCTAGTTTGAGCCTAACACACTATTGTAGCTATCCACGGGTTTGGCTCTCAAAACCTGATGACCAAACGGATCCACGACACCACCTAATTCCAAACTTCAAGTGCCAAAACTCTTGTTTTTCATCCCGTAGGCCATTTTAGAATTGCTAAACGATCTTTTTTTGGGCCTAGATTTCTAGGAACGATTTCTCAGGATTTGTCTGCATGAATTTCAAATCTTACGAACCTAAAAAATGGAAGTCATCCGTATTTATTTCCATAGAGCCTTCCAGTAGTTCCTAATACGCCTCAGTCGGAGCACGTTATCATTCGTCTTGTTAGTTCCGAGTGAATTCCCTCGGTATGATCGTTCTTTCATCAGTTTGTTCCCCGTTTTATTTCTAGTTTGAGCCTAACACACTATTGTAGCTATCCATGGCTTTGGCTCTCAAAACCTGATGACCAAACGGATCCACGACACCATCTAATTCATAACTTAAAGTGCCAAAGCTCTTGTTTTTCATCCCGTAGGCCCTTTTAGAATTGCTAAACGATCTTTTTTGGGCCTAGATTTCTAGGAACGCTTTCTCGGGATTTGTGTGCATGAATTTTGCAATAATACTGACCTAAAAATAGAAGTCATCCAACTTTATTCCCATAGAGCCTTCCAGTAGTTCCTAATACGCCTCAGTCGGAGCACGTTATCATTCGTTTATTAGTTCCGAGTGAATTCCCTCGGAATGATCGTTCTTTCATCAGTTTGTTCCCCGTTACATTTCTAGTTTGAGCCTAACACACTATTGTAGCTATCCATGGCTTTGGCTCTCAAAACCTGATGACCAAGCGGATCCACGACACCATCTAATTACAAACTTTAAGTGCCAAAACTCTTGTTTTTCATCCCGTAGGCCCTTTTAGAATTGCTAAACGATCTTTTTTTGGGCCTAGATTTCTAGGAACGATTTTTCGGGATTTGTCTGCATGAATTTCAAATCATACGGACCTAAGAAATGGAAGTCATCCGTCTTTATTCCCATGGAGCCTTCCAGTAGTTCCTAATACGCCTCAGTCGGAGCACGTTATCATTCGTCTTGTTAGTTCCGAGTGAATTCCCTCGGTAAGATCGTTCTTTCATCAGTTTATTCCCCGTTTCATTTCTAGTTTGAGCTTAACACACTATTGTAGCTATCCACGGGTTTGGCTCTCAAAACCTGATGACCAAACGGATCCACGACACCATCTAATTCCAAACTTTGAGTGCCAAAACTCTTGTTTTTCATCCCGTATGCCAGTTTAGAATTGCTAAACGATCTTTTTTGGGGCCTAGATTTCTAGTAACGCTTTCTCGGGATTTGTGTACATTAATTTCAAATAATACGGACCTAAAAAATAGAAGTCATCCATCTTTATTCCCATAGAGCCTTCCAGTAGTTCCTAATACGCCTCAGTCGGAGCACGTTATCATTCGTCTTGTTAGTTCCCAGTGAATTCCCTCGGTATGATCGTTCTTTCATCAGTTTGTTCCCCATTTCATTTCTAGTTTGAGCCTAACACACTATTGTAGCTATCCATGGGTTTGACTCTCAAAACCTGATGACCAAACGGATCCACGGCACCATCTAATTCTAAACTTAAAGTGCCAAAACTCTTGTTTTTCATCCCGTGGGCCCTTTTAGAATTGCTAAACGATCTTTTTGGGGCCAAGATTTCTAGGAACGCTTTCTGGGATTTGTGTGCATGAATTTCAAATCATACGGACCTAAAAAATAGAAGTCATCCATCTTTATTCCCATAGAGCCTTCCGGTACTTCCTAATACGCCTCAGTCGGAGCACGTTATCATTCGTCTTGTTAGTTCCCAGTGAATTCCCTCGGTATGATCGTTCTTTCATCAGTTTGTTCTCCATTTCATTTCTAGTTTGAGCCTAACACACTATTGTAGCTATCCATGGGTTTGGCTCTCAAAACCTGATGACCAAACGGATCCACAGCACCATCTAATTCCAAACTTAAAGTGCCAAAAGTCTTGTTTTTCATCCAGTAGGCCCTTTTAGAATTGCTAAACGCTCTTTTTTGGGGCCTAGATTTCTAGGAACGCTTTCTTGGGATTTGTGTGCATGAATTTCAAATCATACGGATCTAAAAAATAGAAGTCATCCTTCTTTATTCCCATAGAGCCTTCCAGTAGTTCCTAATACGCCTCAGTCGGAGCACGTTATCATTTGTCTTGTTAGTTCCGAGTGAATTCCCTCGGTAAGATCGTTCTTTCATTTGTTGGTTCCCCGTTTCATTTCTAGTTTGAGCCTAACACACTATTGTAGATATCGATGGGTTTGGCTCTCAAAACCTGATGACCAAACGGATCCATGGCACCATCTAATTCCAAATTTTAAGTGCCAAAACTCTTGGTTCTCATCCCGTAGGCCCTTTTAGAATTGCTAAACGATCTTTTTTGGGGCCTAGATTTCTAGGAACGCTTTCTCGGGATTTGTGTGCATGAATTTCAAATCATACGGACCTAAAAAGTAGAAGTCATCCATCTTTATTCCCATAGAGCCTTCCAGTAATCCCTAATACGCCTCAGTCGGAGCACGTTATCATTCGTCTTGTTAGTTCCGAGTGAATTCCCTCGGTATGATCGTTCTTTCATCAGTTTGTTCCCCGTTTGATTTCTAGTTTGAGCCTAACACACTATTATAGCTATCCATGGCTTTGGCTCTCAAATCCTGATGACCAAACGGATCCACGACACCATCTAATTCATAACTTAAAGTGCCAAAACTCTTGTTTTTCATCTCGTAGGCCCAAACGATCTTTTTTGGGGCCTAGATTTCTAGGAACGTTTTCTCGGGATTTGTGTGCATGAATTTTGCAATAATACTGACCTAAAAAATAGAAGTCATCTATCTTTATTCCCATAGAGCCTTCCAGTAGTTCCTAATACGCCTCAGTCGGAGCACGTTATCATTCGTCTTGTTAGTTCCGAGTGAATTCCCTCGGAATGATCGTTCTTTCATCAGTTTTTTCCCCGTTTCATTTCTAGTTTGAGCCTAACACACTATTGTAGCTATCCATGGCTTTGGCTCTCAAAACCTGATGACCAAGCGGATCCACGACACCATCTAATTCCAAACTTTAAGTGCCAAAACTCTTGTTTTTCATCCCGTAGGCCCTTTTAGAATTGCTAAACGATCTTTTTTTGGGCCTAGATTTCTAGGAACGATTTCTCGAGATTTCTCTGCATGAATTTCAAATCATACGGACCTAAAAAATGGAAGTCATCCGTCTTTATTCCCATAGAGTCTTCCAGTAGTTCCTAATACGCCTCAGTCTGTCGGGGGGCTGCCCCCCGGGTAGGGGCAGATCCCGGATTAATTCAGTAATAAGCCAATAGTACTTGACCTTTGGTGAGAGCAAGGGACACCTCCTGGTGTGCCGAAGGGGCAGCTTGACCCTTGAGCACTGGTAGGGTGCAATGTGCCTGCTGGCAGGCGCAAGGGTCAGCTCTAGCGGCTATAAATAGACACCCCCAGCCTTCACAATGGCAGCAAAAGCATCAGCGGATGGTTCCTCTAAGAACTAGCTTCTCAAAGATGTATTTGCTGGTAGGCTAAGACATCTTCGGGAGGCTAGGCCTAGAGACACTCATCCAGGGACGAACTCGGACGCCTCCGGAAAGGATCTCGGATCTTGGGGCTCCGAGGAAGCTCCCGGAAGGAGGTGTATTCGGTTTTACCGGATAGGCAATCCGGGTAAGTGCTAACCGGAACGTCTATCTCGGTCTAGATCTTGTGCAGGAAAGGTTCACGGGGGCAAGCACGGAGGTAACTGGCACGAGGGATCCCGGTAGGCCGTCAACGGTCTGTGGCAGGCTTTCCCGTCTTTTGCGGGGGATAGTACCATTCCGCCTGACACGGAAGCATGGTCACCTCCCGCCTGACACGGAAGCATGGTCACCTCCCGCCTGACACGGGAGCACGTCAGGCGGTACGACAACGGTACGACAAGACACGACGTGCCTAGCCCGGCAATCCGGAAAAGGCTACCCGGGATGGGCAAAGACATGTCCTGTCTCTGACAGGGGGACAATGATGTTCCAGGACGGCGCCTGCTGTCCTTGCCGGGATGATGACAAAGGGGCTACGCCGGATAGCGCGGAGTGTAGGTCGCACTAGCCGGCGACGCCATGCTAGTTAGGCCTGTCCGGTGGGGCCAAGCCGGATTAGGGTTTCCGGCCTTCCTGGCCGGAACTCTATAAAAGGCGCCATAACTGCTCCTGTGGGAGGCATAACAACTTGGGAGCCAAAGCTATAGTTGCATTTACTCCTAGAGCATTTACTTCCTCATACCTTGAGTTCATCTAGTTCTTCTTGTTCTTCACTTTGAGAGATCTACGAGCAAGTTGTAGCCCTTGTATCACCATTATATAGAGAGGAAAGGCAGGAGTAGGGGTGTTACCTCCTCACGAGGGCCCTGAACCTGGGTACATCGTCTGTGTGTTGAGTGCCTTCGTGCATTTGTTCTTGTTTATTAGATCTTCCTTCTATCGTGCTGCTCTCGTTTCTAGTTCTTCGGAGATCTCGGTTACACCGGGATCCTCCCCGTGTGAGCTATTCAACTCGCTATCCCTCCCCGGATCCACCAACGTCCATCGGCCCCACACATTAGCCATCCTATGGCATCTGCCGTGACACCACCACGACAGTTGGCGCCCACCGTGGGGCTGACAGAGGCGTTGGCTGGTGTACACATCCGGACGGGCTCCCCCGTTCATTTCGACGTTCGGGTTCTCTCTGGCCTGGTCGTAAGGCTAGGGGAGATGGACTTCGTCTGCGACAATGCAGGATGCTTCCGGAACAGACCCTTTCCGGTGAACGGATGTCTCATTGACTTTGGTGGTTTCACCACCTACGTCGCCACCGAAGTTATCTGTAGCTACCCGGACGTGGTCCTGGAAGCTGAGGACCCTCCCATGCTCTGCGCTGCTCGGGGTCTACGTGCCGGTCGCCCCCCGAGTTCCGTCGCGGTGATGATGGTCGGGGCAACCGAGGAGGAGTACCAGGACGCTGACGGCGATACCGGGAGCGGCCACATCCGTTTGGCCAAACCTCCGCAGGAAAGAAATGCGGCCCGGGATGGCGATCCATAGCCGTTCCAGCCACGACGTCGTCCGGATCCCCTCTCGGGCCTGGTGGCCAAGTTGGCTGTACCTGTAGCTGCTGAAGCGGATACCCAGGCCACTTCGGCTGATTTGGAGGAGCAGCGGAGGTTGCTACTCGCTGAAGCACAGGAGATCGCCGAGATCCGTCGCGAGCTCAATGCTAGCCTCCGGGAGTACAATGCAGCTCAGGATTCCTTAAGATAGACTCCCGGGACAAGCGCATCGCGGATCTGCGCAAGAAAGGGAGAATGGTGAATGACGAGCTGGCAGGTGGAGCCACAACCAGTCACACGGGAAGCCGGATTTCAGCGGGGAAGCCGGTGTACAGCTCACCGGCGAAAACTCTTAGGGCTGCCGAAGCCGCCATGGCCGAGTTGGTAGGGTTATCCGGTGAGGCCCTACGCAAACAACAAGAGCGAGTGAACGAGTTGGTGATCGAGGCCAACCGTCAGAATCAGGCCTTCAAGAAGAAGAACCCCGGGGCAGGATCCCAAGTGCACTCAGCTAGACCCAATAGCCAGAAATCGGACGGAGAGGCCTCTTCCCCGCATCCGAGCAAAAGCAAGAGCAAGAGCAAGAGCCGGAGCCGGAGTCGAGGTTCCGAGAAGAACAAGCAGTTACAGACCTATGATCTGGCCTTCGCCGGTATCCAGCAAGCCGGGCAGCGTAATTCGGCGCAAGCGGGAAGTACCCGTGAGGGTGGCAACCTGGGTGTAGGAAACAATAACCCGGCTAGCCGTGGTAATCCACCCCGAGACCCTACTCATGTTCAGGGAAACCCGCGAAGGGAGGTTGCATCTGTCCCGCAACAGGCTGTGATCCCGGCACAGGACCGGTTCAACGATGGCAACTCAAGACTACATCAGCTCGGATATGAGCCCGACGAGAACCCTTTGGGATCTCGGATAGGAACCAGACAGCTGAATCCGGTAGATGCCAGATTCCGGCTCGACCGAATTCACCAATCCGAGCTAATGGAAGAGCAAGGGCTTCCGGGACCTGCCTGCTTTGGACCCCGGATCATGCGGGAACCACCTGTTCGGAATTTTCAGCTCAACAGGGGTGCCAAGACCTATGACGGCAGCAAGAAGCCGGAGGACTGGCTAACCGACTATGTAACTGCAGTAAGCATAGCCGGTGTAAACAGAGGATGGGCGGTACGATACGTACTGCAGATGTTGGAAGGACCTGCCCGGATCTGGTTGAACAACTTGAGAACTGGCAGCATAGACTACTGGTTAGACTTCGAGGAGGCATTTATCAGCAACTTCACCAGCACGTACAAAAGGCCAAACAGGCCTCAGCAGCTCGCCATCTGTAGGCAAAGGAGTAACGAGACTGACCGGGAGTATCTTACCCGGTGGAGCAATATTCGCAATTCTTGCGAAGGAGTGGTAGAGGCACAGGCCATCTCCTGGTTTGCACAAGGATGCCGGCATGGCTCAATGCTGTGGCAGAAGTTGCAAAGAAAGATGCCGGCGACCTTGGCAGAGACCATGCGCATCGCCGATACCTACACGCTTGGAGATCCCATGCAACCCCTGGTGGATGTCGGTGACTCCAACAGGAGGAATGCGGGACCTCAGCGTTCGGGACCGAGCAGGAGCCATGATCGCCAGGATTTTGGCCAGAAAAGGAATCAGCCCGAGTACCACCATGCCGCACAACATGTCGCAGCAGTGACCCGGGAGCTAGAGGATGCCGGCAACAGCCAGCGTCAAAAGACAAGTGGCCCGGCTTGGGGTCAGAGTCAGGAGGTGCAAAAGACCTGGGTGGAACAAAAGAAGCCCCTGACATATGATGAGATGCTGAACAAGCCATGCTGCTACCATACTCTGGAGGCCAACAAGCCCGCAAACCACTCTACTCGGCAGTGCAGCTGGTATCAGCGCACATTGCAGGAAGGCAGCTCGGGAGCTGTTCGGTCGAGCGCTCCGGCATCTCGGCCCAACATTCCGAGACCCCCTCCTCCGACATCGGGGGCCAACGCGATCCGGATCAATCAGCCTCAGCGAGGACCCCCACCTCGGCCTGTGAATATGGTGCACATCCGGAACGACAACGGTGCAGGCCCCAGTAACCAAGCCAGACAGCAGCAGGGCAACTACCGGGAGGCACATCAAAGCTATGTGGTCTTCGTGACCGAGCCCACTGACTGGAGAAGTGTGCGGCAGCGTGCCCTGGAGGTGAATGCCGTGATCCCAGCGGTGCCCAAGTTCTTGCACTGGTCCGAGATGGAGATCACATGGAGCAGGAAGGATCATCCCAGGGTTATGCCTAAGCCGGGGCCGTATGCCTTAGTGGTGGACCCAACCTTTGTCGGACCAAGCCTCAATGTCCGCTTCAGCCGAGTTCTGATTGACAATGGCAGTGCCATTAACATCATGTACAAGGACACGATGTTGAAGCTGGGGGTGTCCATGAACACCTTGTTGCCTACCGAGACGACCTTCCACGACATTGTGCCCGGAGTCTCTTGCTCGCCCATGGGAAAAATCTGGGTTGAAGTGCTATTCGGAACCCGTGAGAACTGCCGAACCGAAAGCTTGGAATTCGAGGTCGTGGACCTCGAAAGCCCATATCACGCACTGATCGGCAGGCCAGCCCTAGCCAAGTTCATGATCTCAACTCACATGGGCTACCTAAAGATGAAGATGCCGGGACCTAACGGCGTAATCACCATCTCGGGGGACCACAAGCGCTCCATGGAGTGTGCCTCGGCGGGGTCATGCTTAGCTGAGTCCCTGGTGATCGCGGAAGAAAAGAAGAGGATCCAGCAGGTGGTAGCAATGGCCAAGACCTCCCAACTCGGAATGCCCGGGATGGTGAACCCGGAGCAGGGTGCGTCATTCCAGCCCCCCAAAGAGACCAAGAAGGTGGGTGTGGACCCCAGCAACCCGGAGCGCCAAGTTATCATTGGCAGCAGCCTGGACAGCAAATAGGAAGGCGAGCTCGTCGACTTCCTCCGTAAGAATCGGGATGCTTTTGCGTGGTCGAGTGACAATCTGCAAGGTGTCCCGAGGGAGTTGGCAGAGCACTCTCTGTTTGTTAGACCGGATGCGAAGCCGGTGAAGCAACCAACTAGGCGCCTCTCGGATGAAAGAAGAGCTGCCGTCATGGAGCATCTGGCTATACTGCTGGCTGCCGGATTCATAATGGAAGTGCTGCACCCGGATTGGATATCGAATCCGGTCATGGTAGAGAAGAAGAAGGATGATCCCCTCCTGCTTAAGGTGTGGCGCATGTGCATCGACTTCACCAACCTCAACAAAGCATGCCCGAAGGACCCCTTTCCATTGCCCCGGATAGATCAAGTAATAGATTCCACTGCCGGAAGTGAACTTTTGACTTTTTTAGATGCCTATTCTGGTTTTCACCAGATACCTTTGAATCCGGATGATCAATTGAAAACTGCTTTTATTACCCCTTATGGGGCTTATTGCTATCGTGTCATGACTTTCGGCTTGAGGAATGCTGGTGCTACATACCAGAGGTGCATGTAGAAATGTTTGCATGACCAGATAGGCCGGAATGCCGAGGTCTATGTCGATGACATAGTCATAAAGACAAAAGAAAAAGCCTCACTAATAGATGATCTGAGGGAGACATTTAAGAACTTAAGAAGATTCCGGATGAAATTGAACCCGGATAAGTGCACATTTGGTGTTCCGGCGGAGAAATTACTCGGTTTCCTCATCTCAAGCCGGGGAATCGAGGTCAACCCGGGTAAAATTCGTGCTACCGAGAGCATGAAATTGCCCGTGCGTCTCAAAGATGTACAGAAATTCACTGGTTGTCTTGCATCCCTAAGTCGGTTTGTGAGTCGACTTGGGGAGAAGGCCTTGCCCCTGTACCAATTGATGAAGAAAAGCAAAACATTTGTTTGGACCCCGCAGGCTGACGCGGCGTTCAACGATTTGATGAGGATGCTCTCAACAGCACCCGTGTTGGCATCCCCATTACCCAAGGAACCTATGCTGCTGTATATCGCTGCAACCAACCGGGTAGTCAGTGTGGCAATGGCGGTAGAGAGGGAAGAAGGGGGCAAGCTGATACAAAGGCCGGTGTATTACCTCAGTGAGGTGATCTCGGAATCCAAGCAGAACTACCCGCACTACCAGAAGATGGCGTATGGAGTATACATGGCAGTGACCAAGCTCAAGCACTACTTTCAAGAGCACCCGATCACAGTGGTGTGCGAAGCTCCTCTGGCCGAGATCATCGGTTGCAAAGACGCTAGCGGCCGGGTAGCCAAGTGGGCCATCCAGTTGTCTCCATACGCTCCGGCGTAAGAGAGACGGGATGCCATCAAGTCGCAGGCGCTGCCGTACTTTTTGGTAGACTGGGCCGAGATGCAGTACGAACCTCCAGTGCCGGATTACAATTTCTGAAGGATGCATTTTGATGGCTCCAAGGCTAAGATTGGGTTGGGTGCCGGAGTAGTCCTCACTTCACCAAAACAGTATGTTCTGCAAATCCATTTCCGGGCATCTAACAATGTCGCGGAATATGAGGCCTTGGTTCATGGACTGAATGTCGCCAAGGAGATCGGCATCCGCCGGATAGAATGTTTTGGTGATTCCGATCTCGTAGTGCAGCAGGTGTCGGGGAATTGGGATGCGCTTGATGCAAACATGGCCCTATACAGATTTCATGTACAGAAAATATCCGGATTTTTCAAAGGATGCGAGTTCAAGCACATACCCAGAGGAGAAAACGAGGCAGCGGATGTCTTGTCCAAGCTAGGGTCATCTCGGGATGCCATCCCACCCGGGATAGCTCTGGAGCATTTGAGGAAGCCATCTATTCAACCCTCACCCGAGTCGGATTATATCTTCATCCCCAAGGAGCCTGGTTCAGATGCCGTACCCATGGAAGTAGATGTCGGGAGCATAACATCGAACCCAGGGACTGTGTCACAGTGCTTAGAGAGGCAAAGAAAGATGATGATGGAAGTGATGTCGGCAGAGCCAATGGACATAGACGCTCCCGTGTTCCCGGTTCGACCGGTCCCGGAATGGGCACAGCCCATTATGGCTTACATCTTGGAAGGAACCCTCCCGGAGAATGAAGTGGAAGCCCGACAGATAATGCGAAGGTCAAAAGCATACACCATCATCAATCAAGAGTTGTACAAGAGGAGTGTCACTGAGGTACTCCAGAGGTGTGTAGAACCGGCAGAAGGACAAGAGATGCTCCAGGAAATACATCAGGGGGAGTGTGGACATCATGCATCATCCCGGGCCCTGGTGGCGAAAGTGTTCCGGCATGGGTTCTACTGGCCCACTGCGTTACAGCAAGCAGAAGACATTGTCCGGAAGTGTGGAGGATGCCAGAGGTTTGCTCACCGGATACATATGCCGGCGTCAGCACTGAAGACAATCCCTATCACTTGGCCATTTGCAGTATGGTGTTTGGATATGGTCGGGCAGTTCAAACCGGCAAGAGGCAATATGACGCACATACTGGTCATGGTGGATAAATTCACCAAGTGGATAGAGGTCAAGCCAATCCGGAAGTGTGATGGACACACCGCTGTGCAATTCCTGAAAGACATCATCTTGAGATACGGATACCCGCACAGCATTATCAAGGATAATGGCACCAATTTTGCTGTGGGGGAATTCGCTCGATTTTGTGCTGAGAAGGGAATCCGGCTGGATGTAGCATCAGTTGCACACCCGGAAGCGAACGGGCAAGTCGAAAGAGCAAATGCCTTGGTCTTGGCCGGCATCAAAGCTCGCCTGATCGAGCCACTGTTGAGAACTCCGGGATGCTGGATAGAGGAGTTACCGGCGGTTTTGTGGGGTCTCCGGACTACACCGAATAGATCTACCGGATACACGCCATTTTTTATGGTATACGGTGCTGAGGCAGTACTCCCAACCGACATACAATATGATTCACCGAGAGTGACAATGTTCACTGAGATCGAAGCAACGGAGGCCCGGGAAAATGATGTTGATTTACTTGAGGAGGCAAGGGAATTGGCACTTTCTCGGTCTGCGATTTACCAGAAAAACCTCCGCCGATATCATAGCCGGAAGGTGCACCCAAGAGTGTTCCGAGAAGGAGATCTTGTGCTAAGGCTCATCCAACGCACGGCCGGAATGCATAAGTTGTCACCTCCATGGGAGGGACCTTTTGTGATAAGCAGGGCATTGCACAATGATTCATATTACCTTGTAGATGCACAGGAGGCTAGGAAAGGTGTAATGGACAAATCTGGAGAGGAAACCAAACGTCCATGGAATGTAGCTCTGCTTCGACCCTTTTACTCATAAAGGGCTCAGTGTATGATGTACTTAAATTTTTATGTATTAATGAAAGTAAGGCACCCCGGGAGGAACCCGGGGACTGCCTTGTTGTATGCCCATTTACTTTGTTCAGTGTATTTGTTATTTCATACCGGCATCTCGGGAAGGAACCCGGGGACTGCCGAGTACCTATTTTTTATTGTTTGTATGCCGGGAAAGTTCCGAATTCGATTCTCAAAGTCAGAGTAATGTATGTCATGTGAAATCATCTTGTGACTCGACTGACGCACGCCGAAATGGTAGTCAAGAGCAAATAGAGTCAAATGTGGGGAACACGAAAATGGTCTCGGGGACTCGTAGCAGGAACTTATCCGGCATACCTGTTTTTGCTAACCCAGTTATTTTTTATGTCGGGAATTCGGTTAGCCAGAACTCGGTTTGTCTTAAGTAATGTATGCCGTATATGGAGTTTTGTGACTCGACTGTCGAACGCCGAAATGGTAGACAAGAGCAGAAATTACCTAAGTACGGTAAACATGAAAAGCAACTCGGGGACTCGTAACAGAATAAATTGACATAACTTGTTCGGATAGATAACTCAGTACGGAACGTAAATATTAAATAGTTTATGTTACATCTTGCACCCGGCATCCCGGGGATTTAACAAATCTACTCTTAAGTTTTTCTAAGTAGTAGGAGAAGCCGGCTTCTCGACGACGGCAGCAGCAGGAGCAGCAGTCTCGGGAGCAGATGCGGCAGCGGCAGTGGCTTCAGAACCGGCAGCGGTACTCGGGGCGTCTGGGCGCACCTCGGCCTGGGAGGCCTTGGGTGTCGGAGAAGTTGTAGCATCCCGGGGTACCACGGTCTCGGTCGCAGCACCGGAGGCAGCATCATCCTCCTCCGGGATCTCACCATCCACGTCCCCAATCGCGCTGGTGTCTTCGTCATCCTCGTAGTCGGATTCGGAATCGGAAGCAATGATGCTGGCGGTGAAGGCGCGAATGTTGGACCAAGAGGCGATGCGGTGCGCCACTTCTTGCCGCCGCCGGACCTTAGCCGGATCGCTGCACCACGGCGAGATGGTGCGCAGGCGCTGGATCACCTCCAAGTCGAGACCTTCGTACCAACTCAGTACTTGGGTCAGGACCTGATCGGCACCAGCCCGCGCACCGGAGCGCTTCCAAGCATGGACACGCCTCCCGGCACATTGGAGTGCGCTCGCGAGTTCGCCGACCGAGAGCGTCGCGCTGATACCCAGCCACAGCGCACCATGACCATGGATCGCGGCGCTGAGCAGCTCCGTCCCGATAGACCGGAGAGGCACTATCCGGGCCTTCAAGGCAGTGAGGTGGTCCTCAATGTCCCAAGCATCCGAGACAGGGCCCTTCCCGACACGCTTCTCTCGGGCGGCAGCAACAGCAAGGGCGGCAGCCTCGCGAGAGTGCTTGAATTCCCCTTTAAAAAGAAGAGCTGTCAAGCCACTAGGTCATAAGAAAAACAACAACAAAGAAAGAAAGCAACGAAAAAAGGGGATGTCGGTCCACTTACTGTTGAGATCCCGGTTCAGTACAGTTAGCTCGGAGAGCCAAGTATCGGACCGTGACCGGAGAAGAGCCAGCCCGGTCTCGGCGAGATGCGCGCGCTCCTCGGACTGATCCAAGGTCTCCTTTTGTTTCTTCGTCGCCTCCATGAAGCGCGTCTTCATCTCGGTCGCAGCAGCTCCGGCCTTTTCAAGCTCGCCATTGAGCCGCGCGATCTCGTCCTGCGCGATGGCAAGTGTGGCCTTCTGATCCACCGAGATCTTGCGCGCGGCATCTCGCTCCTCCCAGAGGCGCTCCTCGCACTTCTTTGACTGACCGAGGTCAGCAAGAACCCGGTTGATGATGCTGCCGCGCTTCTTGCTGCACTCCTGAAATCAAGACAAAGAAGAATGAATAAATCTTGGAAAAAGTATAAGGAACTCGGAAGATTCCGAAGTCAGTAACAAGCTACCCGGTTGGGAGGATCTCGGGGACTCGGTGTTCGAGTCCTGAAATTTTCTCTAAGATTGGAGCCTAGTGATCTGCTATTTCGGTGGAATATAGAGCACTAAGCACCAATCTCGGGGACTAGTGGTGATGGAGCAAATTTTGAAACAAGTTACCCGGTTGGGAGGATCTCGGGGACTCGGTGCCCGAGTCCTGAAATTTTCTCTAAGATTGGAGCCTAGTGATCTGCTATTCGGTGGAGTCTAGAGCACTAAGCACCAAACTCGGGGACTAGTGGTGATGGAGAAAATTTTGAAACAAGTTACCCGGTGGGGAGGATCTCGGGGACTCGGTGTCCGAGTCCTGACATTTTCTCTAAGATTGGAGCCTAGTGATCTGCTATTCGGTGGAATCTAGAGCACTAAGCACCAATCTCGGGGACTAGTGGGGAAGGAACAAATATTTATTGGAGAAAGAAAGGGAACAAACTTACCTCGGTCACCCGACTAACATCCAGCGCGGCCACCTGGAGAGCGTGCAGAGCTTGCGCGTTGCGGCCAGGGCCGGCAGCGTGCAAGTCCCCCACGGTCTCGGAGGCGTCAGCGGCAATCCAGGCCTGGTTGTATTCATCAACAACGTGTATGCCGGAGCCGCCGGGCGCGCGAGCAGCAACAACGTCCCGGGATCCTGAAGGCACAAAGGAGCTTACGGTTGCTCGCAACATCCGCAGGGCGGCAGTAGGGATCTCGGCGGGAGGCGGTGGTAACGGTGAAAACTTACCCGTACGTAGGGCCAAGTCTTGGGCCGAGGATGTCGGAGCAGCAGTAGGTTTGGCAGAAGTTGTTTTCTGCCCGGCAACCTTGGCGCGTGATTTCACAACAGGTTGATCAGCTAGTCGGGAAGAAGCTGCGGGCTGTTTCTCCGAGGCGGCCTTGTTCGTAGCTTGCCGGGAGGGACCACTTGGCACGAGCTGCCGGGGAGGGCTCAGGATCTCTGCCTCAAGCCCGGGCACCCTGCGCGGACTTTTCGGAAGAAGGATGTCTTCCGAGGTAGTCGTGGCCTACACTGGGGTCTCGTCGACCAACGAACGTGTATCCGGAGTCGCAACAGTAGCCGGTGCGGCACCGGAAGCAGCAGGCTTGCTTATTCGAGTAGAAGGACGAGGTGGAGAAGGGGCAGCCCGAGGAGGGCTGGGAGTCCGAGATCCAGGAGGAGGGGAGACAAAGGATGACGGGAGGTCGAGTGCGTCCCTGAAAGAAATATCTCAGTAAAAATTTATGGAGAAGACAAGGTCAGGTAGCACAAAGTAAAGAAAATGTACCCGGAATCCACAGTGGGAGGACCCTTCCTCCGGCGTCGAGGCTTCTCGGCCGTTTGTTTGTTCGGCTTACTCCTCTTGGGAGGGTTGCCGGAGTCATCGGCGGCGTCGGTGTCGGAAGCCACACGCTTCCGGCTCTCAGCGCGTTTGGTCGCGGCCGTAGGTTTCGGAACCACTGCTGAAGCCCAATTGAGGGGGAGAGCATCAATCACATCGAGAATTTGACAGTCAATCTCATCCTCTTCATCCGAAGAATTTGAAATAGCCTCTGAGGTGGAAGGGTTACCCGGGGCAGCAGCTTTGACTAGAGGAATGGCGAGATGGTCCTCGCCGTCGGGATCCTTTCTCGGCATCTTAGCCGGTACCGGGATGTTCGGCACGAAATTCCCGTTGGCATGGATCGCGTCCTCCTCGGCTTGCCGCTCGAATAACTGCGCAAATAAATCACCACATGATAACCATGTCGGTTTCCAGCAGAACGCGGGTGCGAATGCAATCGTGCGAAAGACAGACAGGAGCACCTGTTTCAATGGTTTTTTCCGGGATCCCCCAATGACACCCCAAACATACTCATCCGACATCTTCGTCCGAGCAATAGCTCGAACACGTCGGACGACCGCGGGACGATCCAGGGGGAAGATACTGGTCCTGGTGGGATCATAGCTCCCATCCATATGGCACATCTTGTGCACCCGGGTTTGCAGAGGGCAGACGCGGCGGATAATGAAACAGCGCAAGAGATCGTCGCAGGTCATCTTGTTGGTCAGCACCGCGAGGACATCATGCATACACTTGACCTCCTCGGTGTCGGGGAACCGTTTCCAGAGGTTGAACTTGCGGGGAGGACCAATGGCGAACTCCGGCAAGTTTATGAAATCCGGATTCGAGGATCCCGGAGCATCTCCCGAGCTCTCCCGGTTCTTCACGTAGAAGAAGCTGCGCTGCCACTTCCGGCAGGATTCTAGTCCTTTGACTATAGGGAATCCGGAGTCAGCACGGGGGATGATGGTGGCCGCTACGCAGTCGACCAAATCTTTTACTTTCTGATCCGGATTGGGGATGACTTGGCGATGAAGGATGAAGTACCTGGGCCAAAGATCCAGGAATGGCCATACGCCGAGATATGCTTCCGCGTAGGTGGTGAAGACCGAAAGCATCATAATGGCATTAGCTGGGAGATGATGGGGTTGGAGGCTGTAGGTGTCGAGGAAGTCGCGGAAGAAGGGGCTAGCCGGAAGCCCAAACCCACGCTCGAAGTGCGTGAGGAATACAACGTATTTCCCGGGTTGGGGTTCCGGTTGAACCTCGTCCTCCGGAAGACGGCTCTCAACTTCTGGCGGAATCCGGTGAGTCCGGTACAGCCAGTCCAGGTCCCATTGTTTGGTTTCAGATCCATCCCAGCACCCCCGGATACTTTCTTCACCCATGCCGGAGAAGTCCGCAGATGTATCCGGGCTACTCTGCAGGCGCAGCGGCGGTAAGTCGGAATTAGTCTACCAAGAGCGAAGATGCCGGATCGCAAACTCCTAAACACAACCGAGTTCCTGGCAAATAAGATCTACCGTGTGCTAGTAAATCAAAACTAAAAGGAGGAAAATAGGCTCGGGCTAAACTCAAACGACGCAAAGTGCGGGCAAAAGGCATAAGTCCTACAGCGACTGTTCATCCCCGCCGCGCACCCCGTGCGCGCCGCTCGATTCGTGCTCGCCGGCGGCGGCGCAACCACGCGTGTGTTAGGGCACGACCGAGCGCAAAGCATCGTTCCCGTAAAGAAGATCATCGGGGCGGAGAGAGGAACTCACCGGAGAAGAGGAGGTCGATGACGCGCAAGAGGAACGGCGGCGTTCGGACTCTGGCGACCGGTGAGAGCGGTGGCGTTCGGGCTACGGGCACAGCTGCGGCGGAGCGCTCGAGACGACGGGACAGAGGAGTGAAGGAGAGGAAGAAGAAAAGGTGACCGTTCCGGTCCCCTATTTATGGGGGGATTCCGGAGCGGTTTCCAATTTTCCCGCCCACGATCCCTCCGATCGTGGGTGGGATCCGTTCTGTGCAGCGCGGCACGTGGCGCTCGCGGGAGCGCCCGATCCGGCCACACCGAGGGCCACACGGCCCCAACGGTTGGGCTTCGGATCGGCTGCGGCTCCCGGCGCGCGAACCCGAGCGACGGCGTGCTCGGTCAGAAGCACTCGAGTGCGATTCTGATCAGACAGGACGTCGGGTGGGACCCAACTCACGATCTCAAAATTCAAGGCAGAAGCCAACGATCAAGATTCACTGAGACTGCGGTATCCGGTTACAGGCTTCGTCTTCCAATTGAAACAGCCGCGGTAAGAGGATCTCGGGAAAAATCGATCTCGGCATCTAGTCGAAGGATAGTATCGTGTGTTCTCAGAAGATAATTGTTATTAAAGCTGATCCCGCACATCATCCGAGGTCGCTGTGCAGCACCAGCTTCGGGGACTAGTGTCGGGGGGCTGCCCCCCGGGTAGGGGCAGATCCCGGATTAATTCAGTAATAAGCCAATAGTACCTGACCTTTGGTGAGAGCAAGGGACACCTCCTGGTGTGCCGAAGGGGCAGCTTGACCCTTGAGCACTGGTAGGGTGCAATGTGTCTGCTGGCAGGCGCAAGGGTCAGCTCTAGCGGCTATAAATAGACACCCCCAGCCTTCACAATGGCAGCAAAAGCATCAGCGGATGGTTCCTCTAAGAACTAGCTTCTCGAAGATGTCTTTGCTGGTAGGCTAAGACATCTTCGGGAGGCTAGGCCTAGAGACACTCATCCAGGGACGAACTCGGACGCCTCCGGAAAGGATCTCGGATCTTGGGGCTCCGAGGAAGCTCCCAGAAGGAGGTGTATTCGGTTTTACCGGATAGGCAATCTGGCTAAAGTGCTAACCGGAACGTCTATCTCGGTCTAGATCTTGTGCAGGAAAGGTTCACGGGGGCAAGCACGGAGGTAACCGGCACGAGGGATCCCGGTAGGCCGTCAACGGTCTGTGGCAGGCTTTCCCGTCTGTTGCGGGGGAGAGTACCATTCCGCCTGACACGGAAGCATGGTCACCTCCCGCCTGACACGGAAGCATGGTCACCTCCCGCCTGACACGGGAGCACGTCAGGTGGTACGACAACGGTACGACAAGACACGACGTGCCTAGCCCGGCAATCCGGAAAAGGCTACCCGGGATGGGCAAAGACATGTCATGTCTCTGATAGGGGGACAATGATGTTCCAGGACGGCGCCTGCTGTCCTTGCCGGGATGATGACGAAGGGGCTACGCCGGATAGCGCGGAGTGTAGGGTCGCACTAGCCGGTGACGCCATGCTGGTTAGGCCTGTCCGGTGGGGCCAAACCGGATTAGGGTTTCCGGCCCTCCTGGCCGGAACTCTATAAAAGGCGCCATAACTGCTCCTGTGGGAGGCAGAACAACTTGGGAGCCAAAGCTATAGTTGCATTTACTCCTAGAGCATTTACTTCCTCATATCTTGAGTTCATCTAGTTCTTCTTGTTCTTCACTTGGAGAGATCTACGAGCAAGTTGAAGCCCTTGTATCACCATTATATAGAGAGGAAAGGCAGGAGTAGGGGTGTTACCTCCTCACGAGGGCCCTGAACCTGGGTACATCGTCTATGTGTTGAGTGCCTTCGTGCATTTGTTCTTGTTTATTAGATCTTCCTTCTATCGTGCTGCTCTCGTTTCTAGTTCTTGGGAGATCTCGGTTACACCGGGATCCTCCTCGTGTGAGCTATTCAGCTCGCTATCACTCCCCGGATCCACCAACGTCCATCCGCCCCACACATTAGCCATCCTATGGCATCTGCCGTGACACCACCACGACACAGTCGGAGCACGTTATCATTCGTCTTGTTAGTTCCGAGTGAATTCCCTCGGTATGATCGTTCTTTCATCAGTTTGTCCCCCATTTCATTTCTAGTTTGAGCCTAACACACTATTGTAGCTATCCATGGGTTTGGCTCTCAAAACCTGATGACCAAACGGATCCACGACACCATCTAATTCAGAACTTAAAGTGCCAAAACTCTTGTTTTTAATCCCGTAGGCCCTTTTAGAATTGCTAAACGATCTTTTTTGGGGCCTAGATTTCTAGGAACGCTTTCTCGGGATTTGTGTGCATGAATTTCCAATAATACGGACCTAAAAAATAGAAGTCGTCCATCTTTATTCCCATAGAGCCTTCCAGTAGTTCCTAATACGCCTCAGTCGGAGCACGTTATCATTCGTCTTGTTAGTTCCGAGTGAATTCCCTCGGTATGATCGTTCTTTCATTAGTTTGTTCCCCGTTTGATTTCTAGTTTGAGCCTAACACACTATTGTAGCTATCCATGGCTTTGGCTCTCAAAACCTGATGAACAAACGGATCCACGACACCATCTAATTCATAACTTAAAGTGCCAAAACTCTTGTTTTTAATCCCGTAGGCCCTTTTAGAATTGCTAAACGATATTTTTTGGGGCCTAGATTTCTAGGAACGCTTTCTTGGGATTTGTGTGCATTCATTTCCAATAATACGGACCAAAAAAATAGAAGTCGTCCATCTTTATTCCCATAGAGCCTTCCAGTAGTTCCTAATACGCATCAGTCGGAGCACGTTATCATTCGTCTTGTTAGTTCCGAGTGAATTCCCTCGGTATGATCGTTCTTTCATCAGTTTGTTCCCCGTTTCATTTGTAGTTTGAGCCTAACACACTATTGTAGCTATCCATGGCTTTGGCTCTCAAAACCTGATGACCAAGCGGATCCACGACACCATCTAATTCCAAACTTTAAGTGCCAAAACTCTTGTTTATAATCCCGTAGGCCCTTTTAGAATTGCTAAACGATCTTTTTTGGGGCCTAGATTTCTAGGAACGCTTTCTCGGGATTTGTGTGCATGAATTTCCAATAATACGGAACTAAAAAATAGAAGTTGTCCATCTTTATTCCCATAGAGCCTTCCAGTAGTTCCTAATACGCCTCAGTCGGAGCACGTTATCATTCGTCTTGTTAGTTCCGAGTGAATTCCTTCGGTATGATCGTTCTTTCATCAGTTTGTTCCCCGTTTCATTTCTAGTTTGAGCCTAACACACTATTGTAGCTATCCATGGGTTTGGCTCTCAAAACCTGATGACCAAATGGATCCACGACACCATCTAATTCATAACTTAATGTGCCAAAACTCTTGTTTTTCATCCCGTAGGCCCTTTTAGAATTGCTAAACGATCTTTTTTGGGGCCTAGATTTCTAGGAACGCTTTCTCGGGATTTGTGTGCATGAATTTCAAATCATACGGACCTAAAAAATAGGAGTCATCCATCTTTATTCCCATAGAGCCTTCCAGTAGTCCCTAATACGCCTCAGTCGAGCACATTATCATTCGTCTTGTTAGTTACGAGTAAATTCCCTCGGCATGATCGTTCTTTCATCAGTTTGTTCCCCGTTCCATTTCTAGTTTCAGCCTAACGCACTATTGTAGCTATCCATGGGTTTGGCTCTCAAAACCTGATGACCAAACGGATCCAAGGCACCATCTAATTCCGATCTTTAAGTGCCAAAACTCTTATTTTTCATCTCGTAGGCCCTTTTAGAATTGTTAAACGATCTTTTTTGTGGCCTAGATTTCTAGGAATGCTTTCTCGGGATTTGTGTGCATGAATTTCCAATAATACTGACCGAAAAAATAGAAGTCATCCATCTTTATTCCCATAGAGCCTTCCAGTAGTTCGTAATACGCCTCAGTCGGAGCACGTTATCATTCGTCTTGTTAGTTCTGAGTGAATTCCCTCGGTAAGATCGTTCTTTCATCAATTTGTTCCCCGTTTCATTTCTAGTTTGAGCCTAACACACTATTGTAGATATCGATGGGTTTGGCTCTCAAAACCTGATGACCAAACGGATCCACGGCACCATCTAATTCCAAACTTTAAGTGCCAAAACTCTTGGTTTTCAACCCGTAGGCCCTTTTTGAATTGCTAAACGATCTTTTTTGGGGCCTAGATTTCTAGGAACGCTTTCTCGAGATTTGTGTGCATGAATTTCCAATAATACGGACCTAAAAAATAGAAGTCATCCATCTTTATTCCCATAGAGCCTTCCAGAAGTTCCTAATACGCCTCAGTCGGAGCACGTTATCATTCGTCTTGTTAGTTCCGAGTGAATTCCCTCGGTAAGATCGTTCTTTCATTAGTTTGTTCCCCGTTTCATTTCTAGTTTGAGCCTAACACACTATTGTAGATATCGATGGGTTTGGCTCTCAAAACCTGATGACCAAACGGATCCACGGCACCATCTAATTCGAAACTTTAAGTGCCAAAACTCTTGGTTTTCATCCCGTAGGCCCTTTTAGAATGGCTAAACAATCTTTTTTGGGGCCTAGATTTCTAGGAACGCTTTCTCGGGATTTGTGTGCATGAATTTCAAATCATACGGACCTAAAAAATAAAAGTCATCCATCTTTATTCCCATAGAGCCTTCCAGTACCCCCTAATACGCCTCAGTCGAGCACGTTATCATTCGTCTTGTTAGTTACAAGTAAATTCCCTCGGTATGATCGTTCTTTCATCAGTTTGTTCCCCGTTCCATTTCTAGTTTCAGCCTAACACACTATTGTAGCTATCCATGGGTTTGGCTCTCAAAACGTGATGACCAAACGGATCCACTGCACCGTCTAATTCCAATCTTTAAGTGCCAAAACTCTAGTTTTCATCCCGTAGGCCCTTTTAGAATTGTTAAACAATCTTTTTTGGGGCCTAGATTTGTAGGAACGCTTTCTCGGAATTTGTGTGCATTAATTTCCAATAATACGGACCGAAAAAATAGAAGTCATCCATCTTTCTTCCCATAGAGCCTTCTAGTAGTTCGCAATACGCCTCAGTCGGAGCACGTTATCATTCGTCTTGTTAGTTCCGAGTGAATTCCCTCGGTAAGATCGTTCTTTCATCTGTTTGTTCCCCGTTTCATTTCTAGTTTGAGCCTAACACACTATTGTAGATATCGATGGGTTTGGCACTCAAAACCTGATGACCAAACGGATCCACGGCACCATCTAATTCCAAAGTTTAAGTGCCAAAACTCTTGGTTTTCATCCTGTAGGCCCGTTTAGAATTGCTAAACGATCTTTTTTGGGGCCTAGATTTCTAGGAATGCTTTCTCGGGATTTTTGTGCATGAATTTCAAATCGACGTACCTAAAAAAAAGAAGTCATCCATCTTTATTCCCATCGAGCCTTCCAGTAGTCCCTAATACGCCTCAGTCGGAGCACGTTATCATTCGTCTTGTTAGTTACGAGTGAATTCTCTCGGTATCATCGTTCTTTCATCAGTTTGTTCCCCGTTCCATTTCTAGTTTCAGCCTAACACACTATTGCAGCTATCCATGGGTTTGGCTCTCAAAACGTGATGACCAAACGGATCTACGGCATCATCTAATTCCAATCTTTAAGTGCCAAAACCTCTTGTTTTTCATCCCGTAGGCCCTTTTAGAATTGCTGAAGGATCTATTTTGGGGCCGAGATTTCTAGGAACGGTTTCTCGGGATTTGTGTGCATGAATTTCCAATAATACGGACCTAAAAAATAGAAGTCATCCATATTTATTCCCATAGAGCCTTCCAGTAGTTCGTAATACGCCTCAGTCGGAGCACGTTATCATTCGTCTTGTTAGTTCCGAGTGAATTCACTCGGTAAGATCGTTCTTTCATTAGTTTGTTACCCGTTTCATTTCTAGTTTGAGCCTAACACACTATTGTAGCTATCCACGGGTTTGGCTCTCAAAACCTGATGACCAAACGGATCCACGACACCATCTAATTCCAAAATTTAAGTGCCAAAACTCTTGTTTTTCATCCCGTAGTCCCTTTTAGAATTGCTAAACGATCTTTTTTGGGGCCAAGATTTCTAGGAACGCTTTCTCGGGTATTTGTGTGCATGAATTTCAAATCATACGGACCTAAAAAATAGAAGTCATCCATCTTTATTCCCAAAGAGCCTTCCAGTAGTTCCTAACAGGCCTCAGTCGGAGCACGTTATCATTCGTCTTGTTAGTTCCGAGTGAATTCCCTCGGTAAGATCATTCTTTCATCAGTTTATTCCCCGTTTCATTTCTAGTTTGAGCCTAACACACTATTGTAGCTATCCACGGGTTTGGCTCTCAAAACCTGATGACCAAACGGATCCACGACACCATCTAATTCCAAACTTTAAGTGCCAAAACTCTTGTTTTTCATCCCGTAGGCCATTTTAGAATTGCTAAACGATCTTTTTTGGGGCCAAGATTTCTAGGAACGCTTTCTTGGGATTTGTGTACATTAATTTCAAATCATACGGAACTAACAAATAGAATTCATCCATCTTTATTCCCATAGAGCCTTCCAGTAGTTCGTAATACGCCTCAGTCGGAGCACGTTATCATTCGTCTTGTTAGTTCCGAGTGAATTCACTGGGTAAGATCGTTCTTTCATTAGTTTGTTACCCGTTTCATTTCTAGTTTGAGCCTAACACACTATTGTAGCTATCCACGGGTTTGGCTCTCAAAACCTGATGACCAAACGGATCCACGGCACCATCTAATTCCAAACTTAAAGTGCCAAAACTCTTGTTTTTCATCCCGTGGGCCCTTTTAGAATTGCTAAACGATCTTTTTTGGGGCCTAGATTTCTAGGAACGCTTTCTGGGATTTGTGTGCATGAATTTCAAATCATACGGACCTATAAAATAGAAGTCATCCATCTTTAATCCCATAGAGCCTTCCAGTAGTCCCTAATACGCCTCAGTCGGAGCACGTTATCATTCGTCTTGTTAGTTACGAGTGAATTCTCTCGGTATCATCGTTCTTTCATCATTTTGTTCCCCGTTCCATTTCTAGTTTCAGCCTAACACACTATTGTAGCTATCCATGGGTTTGGCTCTCACAACGTGATGACCAAACGGATCCACGACACCATCTAATTCCAATCTTTAAGTGCCAAAAGTCTTGTTTTTCATCCCGTAGGCCCTTTTAGAATTGTTAAACGAACTTTTTTGGGGCCTAGATTTCTAGGAACGCTTTCTCGGAATTTGTGTGCATGAATTTCCAATAATACGGACCGAAAAAATAGAAGTCATCCATCTTTATTCCCATAGAGCCTTCTAGTAGTTCGTAATACGCCTCAGTCGGAGCACGTTATCATTCGTCTTGTTAGTTCCGAGTGAATTCCCTCGGTAAGATCGTTCTTTCATCTGTTTGTTCCCCGTTTCATTACTAGTTTGAGCCTAACACACTATTGTAGATATCGATGGGTTTGGCTCTCAAAACCTGATGACCAAACGGATCCACGGCACCATCTAATTCCAAACTTTAAGTGACAAAACTCTTGGTTTTCATCCCGTAGGCCCTTTTAGAATTTCTAAACGATCTTTTTTGGGGCCTAGATTTCTAGGAATGCTTTCTCGGGATTTGTGTGCATGAATTTCAAATCGACGGACCTAAAAAAAAGAAGTCATCCATCTTTATTCCCATCGAGCCTTCCAGTAGTCCCTAATACGCCTCAGTCGGAGCACGTTATCATTCGTCTTGTTAGTTACGTGTGAATTCTCTCGGTATCATCGTTCTTTCATCAGTTTGTTCCCCGTTCCATTTCTAGGTTCAGCCTAACACACTATTGTAGCTATCCATGGGTTTGGCTCTCAAAACCTGATGACCAAACGGATCCATGACACCATCTAATTACAATCTTTAAGTGTCAAAACTCTTGTTTTTCATCCCGTAGGCCCTTTTAGAATTGCTAAACGATCTTTTTTGGGGCCGAGATTTCTAGGAACGGTTTCTCAGGATTTGTGTGCATGAATTTCCAATAATACGGACCTAAAAAATAGAAGTCATCCATATTTATTCCCATAGAGCCTTCCAGTAGTTCGTAATACGCCTCAGTCGGAGCACGTTATCATTCGTCTTGTTAGTTCCGAGTGAATTCTCTCGGTATCATCGTTCTTTCATCAGTTTGTTCCCCGTTCCATTTCTAGTTTCAGCCTAACACACTATTGTAGCTATCCATGGGTTTGGCTCTCACAACGTGATGACCAAACGGATCCACGACACCATCTAATTCCAATCTTTAAGTGCCAAAAGTCTTGTTTTTCATCCCGTAGGCCCTTTTAGAATTGTTAAACAATCTTTTTTGGGGCCTAGATTTCTAGGAACGCTTTCTCGGAATTTGTGTGCATGAATTTCCAATAATACGGACCGAAAAAATAGAAGTCATCCATCTTTATTCCCATAGAGCCTTCTAGTAGTTCGTAATACGCCTCAGTCGGAGCACGTTATCATTCGTCTTGTTAGTTCCGAGTGAATTCCCTCGGTAAGATCGTTCTTTCATCTGTTTGTTCCCCGTTTCATTACTAGTTTGAGCCTAACACACTATTGTAGATATCGATGGGTTTGGCTCTCAAAACCTGATGACCAAACGGATCCACGGCACCATCTAATTCCAAACTTTAAGTGACAAAACTCTTGGTTTTCATCCCGTAGGCCCTTTTAGAATTTCTAAACGATCTTTTTTGGGGCCTAGATTTCTAGGAATGCTTTCTCGGGATTTGTGTGCATGAATTTCAAATCGACGGACCTAAAAAAAAGAAGTCATCCATCTTTATTCCCATCGAACCTTCCAGTAGTCCCTAATACGCCTCAGTCGGAGCACGTTATCATTCGTCTTGTTAGTTACGTGTGAATTCTCTCGGTATCATCGTTCATTATCAGTTTGTTCCCCGTTCCATTTCTAGTTTCAGCCTAACACACTATTGTAGCTATCCATGGGTTTGGCTCTCAAAACCTGATGACCAAACGGATCCATGACACCATCTAATTACAATCTTTAAGTGTCAAAACTCTTGTTTTTCATCCCGTAGGCCCTTTTAGAATTGCTAAACGATCTTTTTTGGGGCCGAGATTTCTAGGAACGGTTTCTCGGGATTTGTGTGCATGAATTTCCAATAATACGGACCTAAAAAATAGAAGTCATCCATATTTATTCCCATAGAGCCTTCCAGTAGTTCGTAATACGCCTCAGTCGGAGCACGTTATCATTCGTCTTGTTAGTTCCGAGTGAATTCCCTCGGTAAGATCAATCTTTCATTAGTTTGTTACCCATTTCATTTCTAGTTTGAGCCTAACACACTATTGTAGCTATCCACGGGTTTGGCTCTCAAAACCTGATGACCAAACGGATCCACGACACCATCTAATTCCAAACTTTAAGTGCCAAAACTCTTGTTTTTCATCCCGTAGTCCCTTTTTGAATTGCTAAACGATCTTTTTTGGGGCCAAGATTTCTAGGAACGCTTTCTCGGGTATTTGTGTGCATGAATTTCAAATCATACGGACCTAAAAAATAGAAGTCATCCATATTTATTCCCATAGAGCCTTCCAGTAGTTACTAACATGCCTCAGTCAGAGCACGTTATCATTCGTCTTGTTAGTTCCGAGTGAATTCCCTCGGTAAGATCATTCTTTCATCAGTTTATTCCCCGTTTTATTTCTAGTTTGAGCCTAACAAACTATTATAGCTATCCATGGGTTTGGCTCTCAAAACCTGATGACCAAACGGATCCAAGACACCATCTAATTCCAAACTTTAAGTGCCAAAACTCTTGTTTTTCATCCCGTAGGCCATTTTAGAATTGCTAAACGATCTTTTTTTGGGCCAAGATTTCTAGGAACGCTTTCTTGGGATTTGTGTACATTAATTTCAAATCATACGAACCTAACAAATAGAAGTCATCCATCTTTATTCCCATCGAGCCTTCCAGTAGTCCCTAATACGCCTCAGTCGGAGCACGTTATCATTCGTCTTGTTAGTTACGTGTGAATTCTCTCGGTATCATCGTTCTTTCATCAGTTTGTTCCCCGTTCCATTTCTAGTTTCAGCCTAACACACTATTGTAGCTATCCATGGGTTTGGCTCTCAAAACCTGATGACCAAACGGATCCATGACACCATCTAATTACAATCTTTAAGTGTCAAAACTCTTGTTTTTCATCCCGTAGGCCCTTTTAGAATTGCTAAACGATCTTTTTTGGGGCCGACATTTCTAGGAACGGTTTCTCGGGATTTGTGTGCATGAATTTCCAATAATACGGACCTAAAAAATAGAAGTCATCCATATTTATTCCCATAGAGCCTTCCAGTAGTTCGTAATACGCCTCAGTCGGAGCACGTTATCATTCGTCTTGTTAGTTCCGAGTGAATTCCCTCGGTAAGATCGTTCTTTCATTAGTTTGTTACCGATTTCATTTCTAGTTTGAGCCTAACACACTATTGTAGCTATCCACGGGTTTGGCTCTCAAAACCTGATGACCAAACGGATCCACGGCACCATCTAATTCCAAACTTTAAGTGCCAAAACTCTTGTTTTTCATCCCGTAGTCCCTTTTTGAATTGCTAAACGATCTTTTTTGGGGCCAAGATTTCTAGGAACGCTTTCTCGGGTATTTGTGTGCATGAATTTCAAATCATACGGACCTAAAAAATAGAAGTCATCTATATTTATTCCCATAGAGCCTTCCAGTAGTTACTAACATGCCTCAGTCAGAGCACGTTATCATTCGTCTTGTTAGTTCCGAGTGAATTCCCTCGGTAAGATCATTCTTTCATCAGTTTATTCCCCGTTTCATTTCTAGTTTGAGCCTAACACACTATTATAGCTATCCATGGGTTTGGCTCTCAAAACCTGATGACCAAACGGATCCTAGACACCATCTAATTCCAAACTTTAAGTGCCAAAACTCTTGTTTTTCATCCCGTAGGCCATTTTAGAATTGCTAAACGATCTTTTTTGGGGCCAAGATTTCTAGGAACGCTTTCTTGGGATTTGTGTACATTAATTTCAAATCATACGAACCTAACAAATAGAAGTCATCCATCTTTATTCCCATAGAGCCTTCCAGTAGTTCCTAATACGCCTCAGTCGGAGCACGTTATCATTCGTCTTGTTAGTTCCCAGTGAATTCCCTCGGTATGATCGTTCACACTATTGTAGCTATCCATGGGTTTGGCTCTCAAAACCTGATGACCAAACGGATCCACGGCACCATCTAATTCCAAACTTAAAGTGCCAAAACTCTTGTTTTTCATCCCGTGGGCCCTTTTAGAATTGCTAAACGATCTTTTTTGGGGCCTAAATTTCTAGGAACGCTTTCTGGGATTTGTGTGCATGAATTTAAAATCATACGGACCTAAAAAATAGAAGTCATCCATCTTTATTCCCATAGATCCTTCCAGTAGTTCCTAATACGCCTCAGTCGGAGCACGTTATCATTCGTCTTGTTAGTTCCCAGTGAATTCCCTCGGTATGATCGTTCTTGCATCTGTTTGTTCCCCATTTCATTTCTAGTTTGATCCTAACACACTATTGTAGCTATCCATGGGTTTGGCTCTCAAAACCTGATGACCAAACGGATCCACGGCACCATCTAATTCCAAACTTAAAGTGCCAAAAGTCTTGTTTTTCATCCAGTAGGCCCTTTTAGAATTGCTAAACGCTCTTTTTTGGGGCCTAGATTTCTAGGAACGCTTTCTCGGGATTTGTGTGCATGAATTTCAAATCATACGGATCTAAAAAATAGAAGTCATCCTTCTTTATTCCCATAGAGCCTTCCAGTAGTTCCTAATACGCCTCAGTCGGAGCACGTTATCATTCGTCTTGTTAGTTCCGAGTGAATTCGCTCGATAAGATCGTTCTTTGATCTGTTGGTTCCCCGTTTCATTTCTAGTTTGAGCCTAACACACTATTGTAGATATCGATGGGTTTGGCTCTCAAAACCTGATGACCAAACGGATCCATGGCACCATCTAATTCCAAATTTTAAGTGCCAAAACTCTTGGTTCTCATCCCGTAGGCCCTTTTAGAATTGCTAAACGATCTGTTTTGGGGCCTAGATTTCTAGGAATGCTTTCTAGGGATTTGTGTGCATGAATTTCAAATCATACGGACCTAAAAAAAGAAGTCATCCATCTTTATTCCCATCGAGCCTTCCAGTAGTCCCTAATACGCCTCAGTCGGAGCACGTTATCATTCGTCTTGTTAGTTACGAGTGAATTCTCTCGGTATCATCGTTCTTTCATTAGTTTGTTCCCCGTTCCATTTCTAGTTTCAGCCTAACACACTATTGTAGCTATCCATGGGTTTGGCTCTCAAAACCTGATGACCAAACGGATCCATGACTTTATCTAATTCCAATCTTTAAGTGTCAAAACTCTTGTTTTTCATCCCGTAGGCCCTTTTAGAATTGCTAAACGATCTTTTTTGGGGCCGAGATTTCTAGGAACGGTTTCTCGGGATTTGTGTGCATGAATTTCCAATAATACGGACCTAAAAAAGTCATCCATCTTTATTCCCATAGAGCCTTCCAGTAGTTCGTAATACGCCTCAGTCGGAGCACGTTATCATTCGTCTTGTTAGTTCCGAGTGAATTCCCTCAGTAAGATCGTTCTTTCATTAGTTTGTTACCCGTTTCATTTCTAGTTTGAGCCTAACACACTATTGTAGCTATCCACGGATTTGGCTCTCAAAACCTGATGACCAAACGGATCCACGGCACCATCTAATTCCAAACTTTAAGTTCCAAAACTCTTGTTTTTCATCCCGTAGTCCCTTTTAGAATTGCTAAACGATCTTTTTTGGGGCCAAGAATTCTAGGAACGCTTTCTCGGGTATTTGTGTGCATGAATTTCAAATCATACGTACCTAAAAAATTGAATTCATCCATCTTTATTCCCATAGAGCCTTCCCGTAGTTCCTAATAGGCCTCAGTCGGAGCACGTTATCATTCGTCTTGTTAGTTCCGAGTGAATTCCCTCGGTAAGATCATTGTTTCATCAATTTATTCCCCGTTTCATTTCTAGTTTGAGCCTAACACACTATTGTAGCTATCCACGGGTTTGGCTCTCAAAATCTGATGACCAAACGGATCCACGACACCATCTAATTCCAAACTTTAAGTGCCCAAACTCTTGTTTTTCATCCCGTAGGCCATTTTAGAATTGCTAAACGATCTTTTTTGGGGCCAAGATTTCTAGGTACGCTTTCTCGGGATTTGTGTGCATGAATTTCAAATCATACGGACCTAAAAAATAGGAGTCATCCATCTTTATTCCCATAGAGCCTTCCAGTAGTCCCTAATACGCCTCAGTCGAGCACGTTATCATTCGTCTTGTTAGTTACGAGTGAATTCCCTCGGTATGATCGTTCTTTCATCAGTTTGTTCCTCGTTTCATTTCTTGTTTGAGCCTAACACACTATTGTAGCTATCCATGGGTTTGGCTCTCAAAACCTGATGACCAAACGGATCCATGACTTTATCTAATTCCAATCTTTAAGTGTCAAAACTCTTGTTTTTCATCCCGTAGGCCCTTTTAGAATTGCTAAACGATCTTTTTTGGGGCCGAGATTTCTAGGAACGGTTTCTCGGGATTTGTGTGCATGAATTTCCAATAATACGGACCTAAAAAAGTCATCCATCTTTATTCCCATAGAGCCTTCCAGTAGTTCGTAATACGCCTCAGTCGGAGCACGTTATCATTCGTCTTGTTAGTTCCGAGTGAATTCCCTCAGTAAGATCGTTCTTTCATTAGTTTGTTACCCGTTTCATTTCTAGTTTGAGCCTAACACACTATTGTAGCTATCCACGGATTTGGCTCTCAAAACCTGATGACCAAACGGATCCACGGCACCATCTAATTCCAAACTTTAAGTTCCAAAACTCTTGTTTTTCATCCCGTAGTCCCTTTTAGAATTGCTAAACGATCTTTTTTGGGGCCAAGAATTCTAGGAACGCTTTCTCGGGTATTTGTGTGCATGAATTTCAAATCATACGTACCTAAAAAATTGAATTCATCCATCTTTATTCCCATAGAGCCTTCCCGTAGTTCCTAATAGGCCTCAGTCGGAGCACGTTATCATTCGTCTTGTTAGTTCCGAGTGAATTCCCTCGGTAAGATCATTGTTTCATCAATTTATTCCCCGTTTCATTTCTAGTTTGAGCCTAACACACTATTGTAGCTATCCACGGGTTTGGCTCTCAAAATCTGATGACCAAACGGATCCACGACACCATCTAATTCCAAACTTTAAGTGCCCAAACTCTTGTTTTTCATCCCGTAGGCCATTTTAGAATTGCTAAACGATCTTTTTTGGGGCCAAGATTTCTAGGTACGCTTTCTCGGGATTTGTGTGCATGAATTTCAAATCATACGGACCTAAAAAATAGGAGTCATCCATCTTTATTCCCATAGAGCCTTCCAGTAGTCCCTAATACGCCTCAGTCGAGCACGTTATCATTCGTCTTGTTAGTTACGAGTAAATTCCCTCGGTATGATCGTTCTTTCATCAGTTTGTTCCCCGTTCCATTTCTAGTTTCAGCCTAACACACTATTGTAGCTATCCATGGGTTTGGCTCTCAAAACCTGATGACCAAACGGATCCTAGGCACCATCTAATTCCAATCTTTAAGTGCCAAAACACTTATTTTTCATCCCGTAGGCCCTTTTAGAATTGTTAAACGATCTTTTTTGTGGCCTAGATTTCTAGGAACGCTTTCTCGGGATTTGTGTGCATGAATTTCCAATAATACGGACCGAAAAAATAGAAGTCATCCATCTTTATTCCCATAGAGCCTTCCAGTAGTTCGTAATACGCCTCAGTCGGAGCACGTTATCATTCGTCTTGTTAGTTCCGAGTGAATTCCCTCGGTAAGATCGTTCTTTCATCAGTTTGGTCCCCGTTTCATTTCTAGTTTGAGCCTAACACACTATTGTAGATATCGATGGGTTTGGCTCTCAAAACCTGATGACCAAACGGATCCACGGCACCATCTAATTCCAAACTTTAAGTGCCAAAACTCTTAGTTTTCAAACCGTAGGCCCTTTTTGAATTGCTAAACGATCTTTTTTGGGGCCTAGATTTCTAGGAACGCTTTCTAGAGATTTGTGTGCATGAATTTCCAATAATACGGACCTAAAAAATAGAAGTCATCCATCTTTATTCCCATAGAGCCTTCCAGTAGTTCCTAATACGCCTCAGTCGGAGCACGTTATCATTCGTCTTGTTAGTTCCGAGTGAATTCCCTCGGTAAGATCGTTCTTTCATTAGTTTGTTCCCCGTTTCATTTCTAGTTTGAGCCTAACACACTATTGTAGATATCGATGGGTTTGGCTCTCAAAACCTGATGACCAAACGGATCCACGACACCATCTAATTCCAAACTATAAGTGCCAAAACTCTTGGTTTTCATCCCGTAGGCCCTTTTAGAATTGCTAAACGATCTTTTTTGGGGCCTAGATTTCTAGGAACGCTTTCTCGGGATTTGTGTGCATGAATTTCAAATCATACGGACCTAAAAAATAAAATTCATCCATCTTTATTCCCATAGAGCCTTCCAGTACCCCCTAATACGGCTCAGTCGAGTACGTTATCATTCGGGTCTTGTTAGTTACAAGTAAATTCCCTCGGTATGATCGTTCTTTCATTAGTTTGTTCCCTGTTCCATGTCTAGTTTCAGCCTAACACACTATTGTAGCTATCCATGGGTTTGGCTCTCAAAACGTGATGACCAAACGGATCCACGGCACCATCTAATTCCAATCTTTAAGTGCCAAAACTCTAGTTTTTCATCCCGTAGGCCCTTTTAGAATTGTTAAACGATCTTTTTTGGGGCCTAGATTTCAAGGAACGCTTTCTCGGAATTTGTGTGCTTGAATTTCCAATAATACGGACCGAAAAAATAGAAGTCATCCATCTTTATTCCCATAGAGCCTTCTAGTAGTTCGTAATACGCCTCAGTCGGAGCACGTTATCATTCGTCTTGTTAGTTCCGAGTGAATTCCCTCGGTAAGATCGTTCTTTCATGTGTTTGTTCCCCATTTCATTTCTAGTTTGAGCCTAACACACTATTGTAGATATCGATGGGTTTGGCTCTCAAAACCTGATGACCAAACGGATCCACGGCACCATCTAATTCCAAACTTTAAGTGCCAAAACTCTTGGTTTTCATCCTGTAGGCCCTTTTAGATATGCTAAACGATCTTTTTTGGGGCCTAGATTTCTAGGAACGCTTTCTCGAGATTTGTGTGCATGAATTTCCAATAATAGGGACCTACAAAATAGAAGTCATCCATCTCTATTCCCATAGAGCCTTCCAGTAGTTCCTAATACGCCTCAGTCGGAGCACGTTATCATTCGTTTTTTTAGTTCCGAGTGAATTCCCTCGGTAAGATCGTTCTTTTTATTAGTTTGTTCCCCGTTTCATTTCTAGTTTGGGCCTAACACACTATTGTAGATATCGATGGGTTTGGCTCTCAAAACCTGATGACCAAACGGATCCACGGCACCATCTAATTCCAAACTTTAAGTGCCAAAACTCTTGGTTTTCATCCCGTAGGCCCTTTTAGAATTGCTAAACGATCTTTTTTGGGGCCTAGATTTCTAGGAACGCTTTCTCGGGATTTGTGTGCATGAATTTCAAATCATACGGACCTAAAAAATAAAATTCATCCATCTTTATTCCCATAGAGCCTTCCAGTACCCCCTAATACGCCCCAGTCGAGCACGTTATCATTCGTCTTGTTAGTTACAAGTAAATTCCCTCGGTATGATCGTTCTTTCATCAGTTTGTTCCCCGTTCCATTTCTAGTTTCAGCCTAACACACTATTGTAGCTATCCATGGGTTTGGCTCTCAAAACGTGATGACCAAACGGATCCACTGCACCGTCTAATTCCAATCTTTAAGTGCCAAAACTCTAGTTTTCATCCCGTAGGCCCTTTTAGAATTGTTAAACGATCTTTTTTGGGGCCTAGATTTGTAGGAACGCTTTCTCGGAATTTGTGTGCATTAATTTCCAATAATACGGACCGAAAAAATAGAAGTCATCCATCTTTATTCCCATAGAGCCTTCTAGTAGTTCGTAATACGCCTCAGTCGGAGCACGTTATCATTCGTCTTGTTAGTTCCGAGTGAATTCCCTCGGTAAGATCGTTCTTTCATCTGTTTGTTCCCCGTTTCATTTCTAGTTTGAGCCTAACACACTATTGTAGATATCGATGGGTTTGGCACTCAAAACCTGATGACCAAACGGATCCACGGCACCATCTAATTCCAAACTTTAAGTGCCAAAACTCTTGGTTTTCATCCCGTAGGCCCTTTTCGAATTGCTAAACGATCTTTTTTGGGGCCTAGATTTCTAGGAATGCTTTCTCGGGATTTTTGTGCATGAATTTCAAATCGACGGACCTAAAAAAAAGAAGTCATCCATCTTTATTCCCATCGAGCCTTCCAGTAGTCCCTAATACGCCTCAGTCGGAGCACGTTATCATTCGTCTTGTTAGTTACGAGTGAATTCTCTCGGTATCATCGTTCTTTCATCAGTTTGTTCCCCGTTCCATTTCTAGTTTCAGCCTAACACACTATTGCAGCTATCCATGGGTTTGGCTCTCAAAACGTGATGACCAAACGGATCTACGGCACCATCTAATTCCAATCTTTAAGTGCCAAAACCTCTTGTTTTTCATCCCGTAGGCCCTTTTAGAATTGCTGAAGGATCTTTTTTGGGGCCGAGATTTCTAGGAACGGTTTCTCGGGATTTGTGTGCATGAATTTCCAATAATACGGACCTAAAAAATAGAAGTCATCCATATTTATTCCCATAGAGCCTTCCAGTAGTTCGTAATACGCCTCAGTCGGAGCACGTTATCATTCGTCTTGTTAGTTCCGAGTGAATTCACTCGGTAAGATCGTTCTTTCATTAGTTTGTTACCCGTTTCATTTCTAGTTTGAGCCTAACACACTATTGTAGCTATCCACGGGTTTGGCTCTCAAAACCTGATGACCAAACGGATCCACGGCACCATCTAATTCCAAAATTTAAGTGCCAAAACTCTTGTTTTTCATCCCGTAGTCCCTTTTAGAATTGCTAAACGATCTTTTTTGGGGCCAAGATTTCTAGGAACGCTTTCTCGGGTCTTTGTGTGCATGAATTTCAAATCATACGGACCTAAAAAATAGAAGTCATCCATCTTTATTCCCAAAGAGCTTTCCAGTAGTTCCTAACAGGCCTCAGTCGGAGCACGTTATCATTCGTCTTGTTAGTTCCGAGTGAATTCCCTCGGTAAGATCATTCTTTCATCAGTTTATTCCCCGTTTCATTTCTAGTTTGAGCCTAACACACTATTGTAGCTATCCACGGGTTTGGCTCTCAAAACCTGATGACCAAACGGATCCACGACACCATCTAATTCCAAACTTTAAGTGCCAAAACTCTTGTTTTTCATCCCGTAGGCCATTTTAGAATTGCTAAACGATCTTTTTTGGGGCCAAGATTTCTAGGAACGCTTTCTTGGGATTTGTGTACATTAATTTCAAATCATACGGAACTAACAAATAGAAGTCATCCATCTTTATTCCCATAGAGCCTTCTAGTAGTTCGTAATACGCCTCAGTCGGAGCACGTTATCATTCGTCTTGTTAGTTCCGAGTGAATTCACTCGGTAAGATCGTTCTTTCATTAGTTTGTTACCCGTTTCATTTCTAGTTTGAGCCTAACACACTATTGTAGCTATCCACGGGTTTGGCTCTCAAAACCTGATGACCAAACGGATCCACGGCACCATCTAATTCCAAACTTAAAGTGCCAAAACTCTTGTTTTTCATCCCGTGGGCCCTTTTAGAATTGCTAAACGATCTTTTTTGGGGCCTAGATTTCTAGGAACGCTTTCTGGGATTTGTGTGCATGAATTTCAAATCATACGGACCTATAAAATAGAAGTCATCCATCTTTAATCCCATAGAGCCTTCCAGTAGTCCCTAATACGCCTCAGTCGGAGCACGTTATCATTCGTCTTGTTAGTTACGAGTGAATTCTCTCGGTATCATCGTTCTTTCATCAGTTTGTTCCCCGTTCCATTTCTAGTTTCAGCCTAACACACTATTGTAGCTATCCATGGGTTTGGCTCTCACAACGTGATGACCAAACGGATCCACGGCACCATCTAATTCCAATCTTTAAGTGCCAAAAGTCTTGTTTTTCATCCCGTAGGCCCTTTTAGAATTGTTAAACGATCTTTTTTGGGGCCTAGATTTCTAGGAACGCTTTCTTGGAATTTGTGTGCATGAATTTCCAATAATACGGACCGAAAAAATAGAAGTCATCCATCTTCATTCCCATAGAGCCTTCTAGTAGTTCGTAATACGCCTCAGTCGGAGCACGTTATCATTCGTCTTGTTAGTTCCGAGTGAATTCCCTCGGTAAGATCGTTCTTTCATCTGTTTGTTCCCCGTTTCATTACTAGTTTGAGCCTAACACACTATTGTAGATATCGATGGGTTTGGCTCTCAAAACCTGATGACCAAACGGATCCACGGCACCATCTAATTCCAAACTTTAAGTGACAAAACTCTTGGTTTTCATCCCGTAGGCCCTTTTAGAATTTCTAAACGATCTTTTTTGGGGCCTAGATTTCTAGGAATGCTTTCTCGGGATTTGTGTGCATGAATTTCAAATCGACGGACCTAAAAAAAAGAAGTCATCCGTCTTTATTCCCATCGAGCCTTCCAGTAGTCCCTAATACGCCTCAGTCGGAGCACGTTCTCATTCGTCTTGTTAGTTACGAGTGAATTCTCTCGGTATCATCGTTCTTTCATCAGTTTGTTCCCCGTTCCATTTCTAGTTTCAGCCTAACACACTATTGTAGCTATCCATGGGTTTGGCTCTCAAAACCTGATGACCAAACGGATCCATGACACCATCTAATTACAATCTTTAAGTGTCAAAACTCTTGTTTTTCATCCCGTAGGCCCTTTTAGAATTGCTAAACGATCTTTTTTGGGGCCGAGATTTCTAGGAACGGTTTCTCGGGATTTGTGTGCATGAATTTCCAATAATACGGACCTAAAAAATAGAAGTCATCCATATTTATTCCCATAGAGCCTTCCAGTAGTTCGTAATACGCCTCAGTCGGAGCACGTTATCATTCGTCTTGTTAGTTCCGAGTGAATTCCCTCGGTAAGATCGTTCTTTCATTAGTTTGTTACCCGTTTCATTTCTAGTTTGAGCCTAACACACTATTGTAGCTATCCACGGGTTTGGCTCTCAAAACCTGATGACCAAACGGATCCACGGCACCATCTAATTCCAAACTTTAAGTGCCAAAACTCTTGTTTTTCATCCCGTAGTCCCTGTTTGAATTGCTAAACGATCTTTTTTGGGGCCAAGATTTCTAGGAACGCTTTCTCGGGTATTTGTGTGCATGAATTTCAAATCATACGGACCTAAAAAATAGAAGTCATCCATCTTTATTCCCATAGAGCCTTCCAGTAGTTACTAACAGGCCTCAGTCAGAGCACGTTATCATTCGTCTTGTTAGTTCCGAGTGAATTCCCTCGGTAAGATCATTCTTTCATCAGTTTATTCCCCGTTTCAATTCTAGTTTGAGCCTAACATACTATTATAGCTATCCACGGGTTTGGCTCTCAAAATCTGATGACCAAACGGATCCACGACACCATCTAATTCCAAACTTTAAGTGCCAAAACTCTTGTTTTTCATCCCGTAGGCCATTTTAGAATTGCTAAACGATCTTTTTTGGGGCCAAGATTTCTAGGAACGCTTTCTTGGGATTTGTGTACATTAATTTCAAATCATACGGACCTAACAAATAGAAGTCATCCATCTTTATTCCCATAGAGCCTTCCAGTAGTTCCTAATACGCCTCAGTCGGAGCACGTTATCATTCGTCTTGTTAGTTCCCAGTGAATTCCCTCGGTATGATCGTTCACACTATTGTAGCTATCCATGGGTTTGGCTCTCAAAACCTGATGACCAAACGGATCCACGGCACCATCTAATTCCAAACTTAAAGTGCCAAAACTCTTGTTTTTCATCCCGTGGGCCCTTTTAGAATTGCTAAACGATCTTTTTTGGGGCCTAAATTTCTAGGAACGCTTTCTGGGATTTGTGTGCATGAATTTAAAATCATACGGACCTAAAAAATAGAAGTCATCCATCTTTATTCCCATAGATCCTTCCAGTAGTTCCTAATACGCCTCAGTCGGAGCACGTTATCATTCGTCTTGTTAGTTCCCAGTGAATTCCCTCGGTATGATCGTTCTTTCATTAGTTTGTTCCCCATTTCATTTCTAGTTTGACCCTAACACACTATCGTAGCTATCCATGGGTTTGGCTCTCAAAACCTGATGACCAAACGGATCCACGGCACCATCTAATTCCAAACTTAAAGTGCCAAAAGTCTTGTTTTTCATCCAGTAGGCCCTTTTAGAATTGCTAAACTCTCTTTTTTGGGGCCTAGATTTCTAGGAACGCTTTCTCGGGATTTGTGTGCATGAATTTCAAATCATACGGATCTAAAAAATAGAAGTCATCCTTCTTTATTCCCATAGAGCCTTCCAGTAGTTCCTAATACGCCTCAGTCGGAGCACGTTATCATTCGTCTTGTTACTTCCGAGTGAATTCGCTCGGTAAGATCGTTCTTTCATCTGTTGGTTCCCCGTTTCATTTCTAGTTTGAGCCTAACACACTATTGTAGATATCGATGGGTTTGGCTCTCAAAACCTGATGACCAAACGGATCCACGGCACCATCTAATTCCAAATTTTAAGTGCCAAAACTCTTGGTTCTCATCCCGTAGGCCCTTTTAGAATTGCTAAACGATCTTTTTTGGGGAATAGATTTCTAGGAATGCTTTCTAGGGATTTGTGTGCATGAATTTCAAATCATACGGACCTAAAAAAAGAAGTCATCCATCTTTATTCCCATCGAGCCTTCCAGTAGTCCCTAATACGCCTCAGTCGGAGCACGTTATCATTCGTCTTGTTAGTTACGAGTGAATTCTCTCGGTATCATCGTTCTTTCATTAGTTTGTTCCCCGTTCCATTTCTAGTTTCAGCCTAACACACTATTGTAGCTATCCATGGGTTTGGCTCTCAAAATCTGATGACCAAACGGATCCACGACACCATCTAATTCCAAACTTTAAGTGCCAAAACTCTTGTTTTTCATCCCGTAGGCCATTTCAGAATTGCTAAACGATCTTTTTTGGGGCCAAGATTTCTAGGAACGCTTTCTTGGGATTTGTGTACATTAATTTCAAATCATACGGACCTAACAAATAGAAGTCATCCATCTTTATTCCCATAGAGCCTTCCAGTAGTTCCTAATACGCCTCAGTCGGAGCACGTTATCATTCGTCTTGTTAGTTCCCAGTGAATTCCCTCGGTATGATCGTTCACACTATTGTAGCTATCCATGGGTTTGGCTCTCAAAACCTGATGACCAAACGGATCCACGGCACCATCTAATTCCAAACTTAAAGTGCCAAAACTCTTGTTTTTCATCCCGTGGGCCCTTTTAGAATTGCTAAACGATCTTTTTTGGGGCCTAAATTTCTAGGAACGCTTTCTGGGATTTGTGTGCATGAATTTAAAATCATACGGACCTAAAAAATAGAAGTCATCCATCTTTATTCCCATAGATCCTTCCAGTAGTTCCTAATACGCCTCAGTCGGAGCACGTTATCATTCGTCTTGTTAGTTCCCAGTGAATTCCCTCGGTATGATCGTTCTTTCATCAGTTTGTTCCCCATTTCATTTCTAGTTTGACCCTAACACACTATTGTAGCTATCCATGGGTTTGGCTCTCAAAACCTGATGACCAAACGGATCCACGGCACCATCTAATTCCAAACTTAAAGTGCCAAAAGTCTTGTTTTTCATCCAGTAGGCCCTTTTAGAATTGCTAAACGCTCTTTTTTGGGGCCTAGATTTCTAGGAACGCTTTCTCGGGATTTGTGTGCATGAATTTCAAATCATACGGATCTAAAAAATAGAAGTCATCCTTCTTTATTCCCATAGAGCCTTCCAGTAGTTCCTAATACGCCTCAGTCGGAGCACGTTATCATTCGTCTTGTTACTTCCGAGTGAATTCGCTCGGTAAGATCGTTCTTTCATCTGTTGTTTCCCCGTTTCATTTCTAGTTTGAGCCTAACACACTATTGTAGATATCGATGGGTTTGGCTCTCAAAACCTGATGACCAAACGGATCCACGGCACCATCTAATTCCAAATTTTAAGTGCCAAAACTCTTGGTTCTCATCCCGTAGGCCCTTTTAGAATTGCTAAACGATCTTTTTTGGGGCCTAGATTTCTAGGAATGCTTTCTAGGGATTTGTGTGCATGAATTTCAAATCATACGGACCTAAAAAAAGAAGTCATCCATCTTTATTCCCATCGAGCCTTCCAGTAGTCCCTAATACGCCTCAGTCGGAGCACGTTATCATTCGTCTTGTTAGTTACGAGTGAATTCTCTCGGTATCATCGTTCTTTCATTAGTTTGTTCCCCGTTCCATTTCTAGTTTCAGCCTAACACACTATTGTAGCTATCCATGGGTTTGGCTCTCAAAACCTGATGACCAAACGGATCCATGACTTTATCTAATTCCAATCTTTAAGTGTCAAAACTCTTGTTTTTCATCCCGTAGGCCCTTTTAGAATTGCTAAACGATCTTTTTTGGGGCCGAGATTTCTAGGAACGGTTTCTCGGGATTTGTGTGCATGAATTTCCAATAATACGGACCTAAAAAATAGAAGTCATCCATCTTTATTCCCATAGAGCCTTCCAGTAGTTCGTAATACGCCTCAGTCGGAGCACGTTATCATTCGTCTTGTTAGTTCCGAGTGAATTCCCTCGGTAAGATCGTTCTTTCATTAGTTTGTTACCCGTTTCATTTCTAGTTTGAGCCGAACACACTATTGTAGCTATCCACGGGTTTGGCTCTCAAAACCTGATGACCAAACGGATCCACGACACCATCTAATTCCAAACTTTAAGTTCCAAAACTCTTGTTTTTCATCCCGTAGTCCCTTTTAGAATTGCTAAACGATCTTTTTTGTGGCCAAGAATTCTAGGAACGCTTTCTCGGGTATTTGTGTGCATGAATTTCAAATCATACGTACCTTAAAAATTGAATTCATCCATCTTTATTCCCATAGAGCCTTCCAGTAGTTCCTAATAGGCCTCAGTCGGAGCACGTTATCATTCGTCTTGTTAGTTCCGAGTGAATTCCCTCGGTAAGATCATTGTTTCATCAATTTATTCCCCGTTTCATTTCTAGTTTGAGCCTAACACACTATTGTAGCTATCCACGGGTTTGGCTCTCAAAATCTGATGACCAAACGGATCCACGACACCATCTAATTCCAAACTTTAAGTGCCAAAACTCTTGTTTTTCATCCCGTAGGCCATTTAGAATTGCTAAACGATCTTTTTTGGGGCCTAGATTTCTAGGTACGCTTTCTCGGGATTTGTGTGCATGAATTTCAAATCATACGGACCTAAAAAATAGGAGTCATCCATCTTTATTCCCATAGAGCCTTCCAGTAGTCCCTAATACGCCTCAGTCGAGCACGTTATCATTCGTCTTGTTAGTTACGAGTAAATTCCCTCGGTATGATCGTTCTTTCATCAGTTTGTTCCCCGTTCCATTTCTAGTTTCAGCCTTACACACTATTGTAGCTATCCATGGGTTTGGCTCTCAAAACCTGATGACCAAACGGATCCTAGGCACCATCTAATTCCAATATTTAAGTGCCAAAACTCTTATTTTTCATCCCGTAGGCCCTTTTAGAATTGTTAAACGATCTTTTTTGTGGCCTAGATTTCTAGGAACGCTTTCTCGGGATTTGTGTGCATGAATTTCCAATAATACGGACCGAAAAAATAGAAGTCATCCATCTTTATTCCCATAGAGACTTCCAGTAGTTCGTAATACGCCTCAGTCGGAGCACGTTATCATTCGTCTTGTTAGTTCCGAGTGAATTCCCTCGGTAAGATCGTTCTTTCATCAGTTTGGTCCCCGTTTCATTTCTAGTTTGAGCCTAACACACTATTGTAGATATCGATGGGTTTGGCTCTCAAAACCTGATGACCAAACGGATCCACGGCACCATCTAATTCCAAACTTTAAGTGCCAAAACTCTTAGTTTTCAAACCGTAGGCCCTTTTTGAATTGCTAAACGATCTTTTTTGGGGCCTAGATTTCTAGGAACGCTTTCTCGAGATTTGTGTGCATGAATTTCCAATAATACGGACCTAAAAAATAGAAATCATCCATCTTTATTCCCATAGAGCCTTCCAGTAGTTCCTAATACGCCTCAGTCGGAGCACGTTATCATTCGTCTTGTTAGTTCCGAGTGAATTCCCTCGGTAAGATCGTTCTTTCATTAGTTTGTTCCCCGTTTCATTTCTAGTTTGAGCCTAACACACTATTGTAGATATCGATGGGTTTGGCTCTCAAAACCTGATGACCAAACGGATCCACGACACCATCTAATTCCAAACTTTAAGTGCCAAAACTCTTGGTTTTCATCCCGTAGGCCCTTTTAGAATTGCTAAACGATCTTTTTTGGGGCCTAGATTTCTAGGAACGCTTTCTCGGGATTTGTGTGCATGAATTTCAAATCATACGGACCTAAAAAATAAAATTCATCCATCTTTATTCCCATAGAGCCTTCCAGTACCCCCTAATACGCCTCAGTCGAGCACGTTATCATTCGTCTTGTTAGTTACAAGTAAATTCCCTCGGTATGATCGTTCTTTCATTAGTTTGTTCCCTGTTCCATTTCTAGTTTCAGCCTAACACACTATTGTAGCTATCCATGGGTTTGGCTCTCAAAACGTGATGACCAAACGGATCCACGACACCATCTAATTCCAATCTTTAAGTGCCAAAACTCTAGTTTTTCATCCCGTAGGCCCTTTTAGAATTGTTAAACTATCTTTTTTGGGGCCTAGATTTCAAGGAACGCTTTCTCGGAATTTGTGTGCTTGAATTTCCAATAATACGGACCAAAAAATAGAAGTCATCCATCTTTATTCCCATAGAGCCTTCTAGTAGTTCGTAATACGCCTCAGTCGGAGCACGTTATCATTCGTCTTGTTAGTTCCGAGTGAATTCCCTCGGTAAGATCGTTCTTTCATGTGTTTGTTCCCCATTTCATTTCTAGTTTGAGCCTAACACACTATTGTAGATATCGATGGGTTTGGCTCTCAAAACCTGATGACCAAACGGATCCACGGCACCATCTAATTCCAAACTTTAAGTGCCAAAACTCTTGGTTTTCATCCCGTAGGCCCTTTTAGAATTGCTAAACGATCTTTTTTGGGGCCTAGATTTCTAGGAATGCTTTCTCGGGATTTGTGTGCATGAATTTCAAATCATACAGACCTAAAAAAAGAAGTCATCCATCTTTATTCCCATCGAGCCTTCCAGTAGTCACTAATAGGCCTCAGTCGGAGCACGTTATCATTCGTCTTGTTAGTTCCGAGTGAATTCCCTCGGTAAGATCGTTCTTTCATTAGTTTGTTCCCCGTTCCATTTCTAGTTTGAGCCTAACACACTATTGTAGATATCGATGGGTTTGGCTCTCAAAACCTGATGACCAAACGGATCCACGGCACCATCTAATTCCAATCTTTAAGTGTCAAAACTCTTGTTTTTCATCTCGTAGGCCCTTTTAGAATTGCTAAACGATCTTTTTTGGGGCCGAGATTTCTAGGAACGGTTTCTCGGCATTTATGTGCATGAATTTCCAATAATATGGACCTAAAAAATAGAAGTAATTCATCTTTATTCCCTTAGAGTCTTCCAGTAGTTCGTAATACGCCTCAGTCGGATCACGTTATCATTCGTCTTGTTAGTTCCGAGTGAATTCCCTCGGTAAGATCGTTCTTTCATTAGTTTGTTACCCGTTTCATTTCTAGTATGAGCCTAACACACTATTGTAGCTATCCACGGGTTTGGCTCTCAAAACCTGATGACCAAACGGATCCACGGCACCATCTAATTCCAAACTTTAAGTGCCAAAACTCTTGTTTTTCATCCCGTAGTCCCTTTTAGAATTGCTAAACGATCTTTTTTGGGGCCAAGATTTCTAGGAACGCTTTCTCGGGTATTTGTGTGCATGCATTTCAAATCATACGGATCTAAAAAATAGAAGTCATCCATCTTTATTCCCATAGAGCCTTCCAGTAGTTCCTAATAGGCCTCAGTCGGAGCACGTTATCATTCGTCTTGTTAGTTCCGAGTGAATTCCCTCGGTAAGATCATTCTTTCATCAGTTTATTCCCCGTTTCATTTCTAGTTTGAGCCTAACACACTATTGTAGTTATCCACGGGTTTGGCTCTCAAAACCTGATGACCAAACGGATCCACGACACCATCTAATTCCAAACTTTAAGTGCCAAAACTCTTGTTTTTCATCCCGTGGTCCCTTTTAGAATTGCTAAACGATCTTTTTTGGGGCCTAGATTTCTAGGAACGCTTTCTGGGATTTGTGTGCATGAATTTCAAATCATACGGACCTAAAAAATAGAAGTCATCCTTCTTTATTCCCATAGAGCCTTCCAGTAGTTCCTAATACGCCTCAGTCGGAGCACGTTATCATTCGTCTTGTTAGTTCCGAGTGAATTCCCTCGGTAAGATCGTTCTTTCATCTGTTGGTTCCCCGTTTCATTTCTAGTTTGAGCCTAACACACTATTGTAGATATCGATGGGTTTGGCTCTCAAAACCTGATGACCAAACGGATCCACGGCAGCATCTAATACCAAATTTTAAGTGACAAAACTCTTGGTTCTCATCCCGTAGGCCCTTTTAGAATTGCTAAACGATCTTTTTTGGGGCCTAGATTTCTAGGAATGCTTTCTAGGGATTTGTGTGCATGAATGTCAAATCATACGGACCTAAAAAAAGAAGTCATCCATCTTTATTCCCATCGAGCCTTCCAGTAGTCCCTAATACGCCTCAGTCGGAGCACGTTATACTTCGTCTTGTTAGTTACGAGTGAATTCTCTCGGTATCATCGTTCTTTCATTAGTTTGTTCCCCGTTCCATTTCTAGTTTCAGCCTAACACACTATTGTAGCTATCCATGGGTTTGGCTCTCTAAACCTGATGACCAAACGGATCCATGACACCATCTAATTCCAATCTTTAAGTGTCAAAACTCTTGTTTTTCATCCCGTAGGCCCTTTTAGAGTTGCTAAACGATCTTTTTTGGGGCCGAGATTTCTAGGAACGGTTTCTCGGGATTTGTGTGCATGAATTTCCAATAATACGGACCTAAAAAATAGAAGTCATCCATCTTTATTCCCATAGAGCCTTCCAGTAGTTCATAATACGCCTCAGTCGGAGCACGTTATCATTCGTCTTGTTAGTTCCGAGTGAATTCCCTCGGTAAGATCGTTCTTTCATTAGTTTGTTACCCGCTTCATTTCTAGTTTGAGCCTAACACACTATTGTAGCTATCCACGGGTTTGGCTCTCCAAACCTGATGACCAAACGGATCCACGGCACCATCTAATTCCAAACTTTAATTTCCAAAACTCTTGTTTTTCATCCCGTAGTCCCTTTTAGAATTGCTAAACGATCTTTTTTGGGGCCAAGATTTCTAGGAACGCTTTCTCGGGTATTTGTGTGCATGAATTTCAAATCATACGGACCTAAAAAATAGAATTCATCCATCTTTATTCCCATAGAGCCTTCAAGTAGTTCCTAATAGGCCTCAGTCGGAGCACGTTATCATTCGTCTTGTTAGTTCCGAGTGAATTCCCTCGGTAAGATCATTGTTTCATCAGTTTATTCCCCGTTTCATTTCTAGTTTGAGCCTAACACACTATTGTAGCTATCCACGGGTTTGGCTCTCAAAACCTGATGACCAAACGGATCCACGACACCATCTAATTCCAAACTTTAAGTGCCAAAACTCTTGTTTTTCATCCCGTAGGCCATTTTAGAATTGCTAAACGATCTTTTTTGGGGCCTAGATTTCTAGGAACGCTTTCTCGGGATTTGTGTGCATGAATTTCAAATCATACGGACCTAAAAAATAGGAGTCATCCATCTTTATTCCCATAGAGCCTTCCAGTAGTCCCTAATACGCCTCAGTCGAGCACGTTATCATTCGTCTTGTTAGTTACGAGTAAATTCCCTCGGTATGATCGTTCTTTCATCAGTTTGTTCCCCGTTCCATTTCTAGTTTCAGCCTAACACACTATTGTAGCTATCCATGGGTTTGTCTCTCAAAACCTGATGACCAAACGGATCCTAGGCACCATCTAATTCCAATCTTTAAGTGCCAAAACTCTTATTTTTCATCCCGTAGGCCCTTTTAGAATTGTTAAACGATTTTTTTTGTGGCCTATATTTCTAGGAACGCTTTCTCGGGATTTGTGTGCATGAATTTCCAATAATACGGACCGAAAAAATAGAAGTCATCCATCTTTATTCCCATAGAGCCTTCCAGTAGTTCGTAATACGCCTCAGTCGGAGCACGTTATCATTCGTCTTGTTAGTTCTGAGTGAATTCCCTCGGTAAGATCGTTCTTTCATCAATTTGTTCCCCGTTTCATTTCTAGTTTGAGCCTAACACACTATTGTAGATATCGATGGGTTTGGCTCTCAAAACCTGATGACCAAACGGATCCACGGCACCATCTAATTCCAAACTTTAAGTGCCAAAACTCTTGGTTTTCAACCCGTAGGCCCTTTTTGAATTGCTAAACGATCTTTTTTGGGGCCTAGATTTCTAGGAACGCTTTCTCGAGATTTGTGTGCATGAATTTCCAATAATACGGACCTAAAAAATAGAAGTCATCCATCTTTATTCCCATAGAGCCTTCCAGAAGTTCCTAATACGCCTCAGTCGGAGCACGTTATCATTCGTCTTGTTAGTTCCGAGTGAACTCCCTCGGTAAGATCGTTCTTTCATTAGTTTGTTCCCCGTTTCATTTCTAGTTTGAGCCTAACACACTATTGTAGATATCGATGGGTTTGGCTCTCAAAACCTGATGACCAAACGGATCCACGGCACCATCTAATTCCAAACTTTAAGTGCCAAAACTCTTGGTTTTCATCCCGTAGGCCCTTTTAGAATTGCTAAACGATCTTTTTTGGGGCCTAGATTTCTAGGAACGCTTTCTCGGGATTTGTGTGCATGAATTTCAAATCATACGGACCTAAAAAATAAAAGTCATCCATCTTTATTCCCATAGAGCCTTCCAGTACCCCCTAATACGCCTCAGTCGAGCACGTTATCATTCGTCTTGTTAGTTACAAGTAAATTCGCTCGGTATGATCGTTCTTTCATTAGTTTGTTCCCTGTTCCATTTCTAGTTTCAGCCTTACACACTATTGTAGCTATCCATGGGTTTGGCTCTCAAAACGTGATGACCAAACGGATCCACGGCACCATCTAATTCCAATCTTTAAGTGCCAAAACTCTTATTTTTCATCCCATAGGCCCTTTTAGAATTGTTAAACGATCTTTTTTGTGGCCTAGATTTCTAGGAACGCTTTCTCGGGATTTGTGTGCATGAATTTCCAATAATACGGACCGAAAAAATAGAAGTCATCCATCTTTATTCCCATAGAGCCTTCCAGTAGTTCGTAATACGCCTCAGTCGGAGCACGTTATCATTCGTCTTGTTAGTTCCGAGTGAATTCCCTCGGTAAGATCGTTCTTTCATCAGTTTGGTCCCCGTTTCATTTCTAGTTTGAGCCTAACACACTATTGTAGATATCGATGGGTTTGGCTCTCAAAACCTGATGACCAAACGGATCCACGGCACCATCTAATTCCAAACTTTAAGTGCCAAAACTCTTAGTTTTCAAACCGTAGGCCCTTTTTGAATTGCTAAACGATCTTTTTTGGGGCCTAGATTTCTAGGAACGCTTTCTCGAGATTTGTGTGCATGAATTTCCAATAATACGGACCTAAAAAATAGAAGTCATCCATCTTTATTCCCATAGAGCCTTCCAGTAGTTCCTAATACGCCTCAGTCGGAGCACGTTATCATTCGTCTTGTTAGTTCCGAGTGAATTCCCTCGGTAAGATCATTGTTTCATCAGTTTATTCCCCGTTTCATTTCTAGTTTGAGCCTAACACACTATTGTAGCTATCCACGGGTTTGGCTCTCAAAACCTGATGACCAAACGGATCCACGACACCATCTAATTCCAAACTTTAAGTGCCAAAACTCTTGTTTTTCATCCCGTAGGCCATTTTAGAATTGCTAAACGATCTTTTTTGGGGCCTAGATTTCTAGGAACGCTTTCTCGGGATTTGTGTGCATGAATTTCAAATCATACGGACCTAAAAAATAGGAGTCATCCATCTTTATTCCCATAGAGCCTTCCAGTAGTCCCTAATACGCCTCAGTCGAGCACGTTATCATTCGTCAGGTTAGTTACGAGTAAATTCCCTCGGTATGATCGTTCTTTCATCAGTTTGTTCCCCGTTCCATTTCTAGTTTCAGCCTAACACACTATTGTAGCTATCCATGGGTTTGTCTCTCAAAACCTGATGACCAAACGGATCCTAGGCACCATCTAATTCCAATCTTTAAGTGCCAAAACTCTTATTTTTCATCCCGTAGGCCCTTTTAGAATTGTTAAACGATTTTTTTTGTGGCCTAGATTTCTAGGAACGCTTTCTCGGGATTTGTGTGCATGAATTTCCAATAATACGGACCGAAAAAATAGAAGTCATCCATCTTTATTCCCATAGAGCCTTCCAGTAGTTCGTAATACGCCTCAGTCGGAGCACGTTATCATTCGTCTTGTTAGTTCCGAGTGAATTCCGTCGGTAAGATCGTTCTTTCATCAGTTTGTTCCCCGTTTCATTTCTAGTTTGAGCCTAACACACTATTGTAGATATCGATGGGTTTGGCTCTCAAAACCTGATGACCAAACGGATCCACGGCACCATCTAATTCCAAACTTTAAGTGCCAAAACTCTTGGTTTTCAACCCGTAGGCCCTTTTTGAATTGCTAAACGATCTTTTTTTGGGCCTAGATTTCTAGGAACGCTTTCTCGAGATTTGTGTGCATGAATTTCCAATAATACGGACCTAAAAAATAGAAGTCATCCATCTTTATTCCCATAGAGCCTTCCAGTAGTTCCTAATACGCCTCAGTCGGAGCACGTTATCATTCGTCTTGTTAGTTCCGAGTGAACTCCCTCGGTAAGATCGTTCTTTCATTAGTTTGTTCCCCGTTTCATTTCTAGTTTGAGCCTAACACACTATTGTAGATATCGATGGGTTTGGCTCTCAAAACCTGATGACCAAACGGATCCACGACACCATCTAATTCCAAACTTTAAGTGCCAAAACTCTTGGTTTTCATCCCGTAGGCCCTTTTAGAATTGCTAAACGATCTTTTTTGGGGCCTAGATTTCTAGGAACGCTTTCTCGGGATTTGTGTGCATGAATTTCAAATCATACGGACCTAAGAAATAAAAGTCATCCATCTTTATTCCCATAGAGCCTTCCAGTACCCCCTAATACGCCTCAGTCGAGCACGTTATCATTCGTCTTGTTAGTTACAAGTAAATTCCCTCGGTATGATCGTTCTTTCATTAGTTTGTTCCCTGTTCCATTTCTAGTTTCAGCCTAACACACTATTGTAGCTATCCATGGGTTTGGCTCTCAAAACGTGATGACCAAACGGATCCACGGCACCATCTAATTCCAATCTTTAAGTGCCAAAACTCTAGTTTTTCATCCCGTAGGCCCTTTTAGAATTGTTAAACGATCTTTTTTGGGGCCTAGATTTCAAGGAACGCTTTCTCGGAATTTGTGTGCATGAATTTCCAATAATACGGACCGAAAAAATAGAAGTCATCCATCTTTATTCCCATAGAGCCCTCTAGTAGTTCGTAATACGCCTTAGTCGGAGCACGTTATTATTCGTCTTGTTAGTTCCGAGTGAATTCCCTCGGTAAGATCGTTCTTTCATCAGTTTGTTCCCCGTTTCATTTCTAGTTTGAGCCTAACACACTATTGTAGATATCGATGGGTTTGGCTCTCAAAACCTGATGACCAAACGGATCCACGGCACCATCTAATTCCAAACTTTAAGTGCCAAAACTCTTGGTTTTCAACCCGTAGGCCCTTTTTGAATTGCTAAACGATCTTTTTTGGGGCCTAGATTTCTAGGAACGCTTTCTTGAGATTTGTGTGCATGAATTTCCAGTAATACGGACCTAAAAAATAGAAGTCATCCATTTTTATTCCCATAGAGCCTTCCAGTAGTTCCTAATACGCCTCAGTCGGAGCACGTTATCATTCGTCTTGTTAGTTCCGAGTGAACTCCCTCGGTAAGATCGTTCTTTCATTAGTTTGTTCCCCGTTTCATTTCTAGTTTGAGCCTAACACACTATTGTAGATATCGATGGGTTTGGCTCTCAAAACCTGATGACCAAACGGATCCACGGCACCATCTAATTCCAAACTTTAAGTGCCAAAACTCTTGGTTTTCATCCCGTAGGCCCTTTTAGAATTGCTAATCGATCTTTTTTGGGGCCTAGATTTCTAGGAACGCTTTCTCGGGATTTGTGTGCATGAATTTCAAATCATACGGACCTAAAAAATAAAAGTCATCCATCTTTATTCCCATAGAGCCTTCCAGTACCCCCTAATACGCCTCAGTCGAGCACGTTATCATTCGTCTTGTTAGTTACAAGTAAATTCCCTCGGTATGATCGTTCTTTCATTAGTTTGTTACCTGTTCCATTTCTAGTTTCAGCCTAACACACTATTGTAGCTATCCATGGGTTTGGCTCTCAAAACGTGATGACAAAACGGATCCACGGCACCATCTAATTCCAATCTTTAAGTGCCAAAACTCTAGTTTTTCATCCCGTAGGCCCTTTTAGAATTGTTAAACGATCTTTTTTGGGGCCTAGATTTCAAGGAACGCTTTCTCGGAATTTGTGTGCATGAATTTCCAATAATACGGACCGAAAAAATAGAAGTCATCCATCTTTATTCCCATAGAGCCTTCTAGTAGTTCGTAATACGCCTCAGTCGGAGCACGTTATTATTCGTCTTGTTAGTTCCGAGTGAATTCCCTCGGTAAGATCGTTCTTTCATGTGTTTGTTCCCCGTTTCATTTCTAGTTTGAGCCTAACACACTATGGTAGATATCGATGGGTTTGGCTCTCAAAACCTGATGACCAAACGGATCCACGGCACCATCTAATTCCAAACTTTAAGTGCCAAAACTCTTGGTTTTCATCCCGTAGGCCCTTTTAGAATTGCTAAACGATCTTTTTTGGGGCCTAGATTTCTAGGAATGCTTTCTCGGGATTTGTGTGCATGAATTTCAAATCATACGGACCTAAAAAAAAGAAGTCATCCATCTTTATTCCCATAGAGCCTTCCAGTAGTTCGTAATACGCCTCAGTCGGAGCACGTTATCATTCGTCTTGTTAGTTCCGAGTGAATTCCCTCGGTAAGATCGTTCTTTCATTAGTTTGTTTCCCGTTTCATTTCTAGTATGAGCCTAACACACTATTGTAGCTATCCACGGGTTTGGCTCTCAAAACCTGATGACCAAACGGATCCACGGCACCATCTAATTCCAAACTTTAAGTGCCAAAACTCTTGTTTTTCATCCCGTAGTCCCTTTTAGAATTGCTAAACGATCTTTTTTGGGGCCAAGATTTCTAGGAACGCTTTCTCGGGTATTTGTGTGCATGAATTTCAAATCATACGGACCTAAAAAATAGAAGTCATCCATCTTTATTCCCATAGAGCCTTCCAGTAGTTCCTAATAGGCCTCAGTCGGAGCACGTTATCATTCGTCTTGTTAGTTCCGAGTGAATTCCCTCGGTTAGATCATTCTTTCATCAGTTTATTCCCCGTTTCATTTCTAGTTTGAGCCTAACACACTATTGTAGCTATCCACGGGTTTGGCTCTCAAAACCTGATGACCAAACGGATCCACGACACCATCTAATTCCAAACTTTAAGTGCCAAAACTCTTGTTTTTCATCCCGTGGGCCCTTTTAGAATTGCTAAACGATCTTTTTTGGGGCCTAGATTTCTAGGAACGCTTTCTGGGATTTGTGTGCATGAATTTCAAATCATACCGACCTAAAAAATAGAAGTCATCCAACTTTATTCCAATAGAGCCTTCCAGTAGTTCCTAATACGCCTCAGTCGGAGCACGTTATCATTCGTCTTGTTAGTTCCCAGTGAATTCCCTCGGTATGATCGTTCTTTCATCAGTTTGTTCCCCATTTCATTTCTAGTTTGAGCCTAACACACTATTGTAGCTACCCATGGGTTTGACTCTCAAAACCTGATGACCAAACGGATCCACGACACCATCTAATTCCAATCTTAAAGTGCCAAAAGTCTTGTTTTTCATCTAGTGGGCCCTTTTAGAATTGCTAAACGCTCTTTTTTGGGGCCTAGATTTCTAGGAACGCTTTCTCGGGATTTGTGTGCATGAATTTTAAATCATACGGATCTAAAAAATAGAAGTCATCCTTCTTTATTCCCATAGAACCTTCCAGTAGTTCCTAATACGCCTCAGTCGGAGCACGTTATCATTCGTCTTGTTAGTTCCGAGTGAATTCCCTCGGTAAGATCGTTCTTTCATCTGTTGGTTCCCCGTTTCATTTCTAGTTTGAGCCTAACACACTATTGTAGATATCGATGGGTTTGGCTCTCAAAACCTGATGACCAAACGGATCCACGGCACCATCTAATTCCAAATTTTAAGTTCCAAAACTCTTGGTTCTCATCCCGTAGGCCCTTTTAGAATTGCTAACGATCTTTTTTGGGGCCTAGATTTCTAGGAACGCTTTCTCGGGATTTGTGTGCATGAATTTCAAATCATACGGACCTAAAAAATAGAAGTCATTCATCTTTATTTCAATAGAGCCTTCCAGTAGTCCCTAATACGCCTCAGTCGGAGCACGTTATCATTCGTCTTGTTAGTTACGAGTGAATTCCCTCGGTATAATCGTTCTTTCATCAGTTTGTTCCCCGTTTGATTTCTAGTTTCAGCCTAACACACTATTGTAGCTATCCATGGGTTTGGCTCTCAAAACCTGATGACCAAACGGATCCACGGCACCATCTAATTCCAAACTTAAAGTGCCAAAACTCTTGTTTTTCATCCCGTAGGCCCTTTTAGAATTGCTAAACGATCTTTTTTGGGGCCTAGATTTCTAGGAACGCTTTCTGGGATTTGTGTGCATAAATTTCAAATCATACGGACCTAAAAAAATAGAAGTCATCCATCTTTATTCCCATAGAGCCTTCCAGTAGTTCCTAATACGCCTCAGTCGGAGCACGTTATCATTCGTCTTGTTAGTTCCGAGTGAATTCTCTCGGTAAGATCGTTCTTTCATCAGTTTATTCCCCGTTTCATTTCTAGTATGAGCCTAACACACTATTGTAGCTATCCACGGGTTTGGCTCTCAAAACCTGATGACCAAACGGATCCACGACACCATCTAATTCCAAACTTCAAGTGCCAAAACTTCTTGTTTTTCATCTCGTAGGCCATTTTAGAATTGCTAAACGATCTTTTTTGGGGCCTAGATTTCTAGGAACGTTTTCTCGGGATTTGTGTACATTAATTTCAAATCATACGGACCGAAAAAAATAGAAGTCATCCATCTTTATTCCAATAGAGCCTTCCAGTAGTTCCTAATACGCCTCAATCGGAGCACGTTATCATTCGTCTTGTTAGTTCCCAGTGAATTCCCTCGGTATGATCGTTCTTTCATCAGTTTGTTCCCCATTTCATTTCTAGTTTGAGCCTAACACACTATTGTAGCTATCCATGGGTTTGGCTCTCAAAACCTGATGACCAAACGGATCCACGGCACCATCTAATTCCAAACTTAAAGTGCCAAAACTCTTGTTTTTCATCCCGTGGGCCCTTTTAGAATTGCTAAACGATCTTTTTTGGGGCCTAGATTTCTAGGAACGCTTTCTGGGATTTGTGTGCATAAATTTCAAATCATACGGACCTAAAAAAATAGAAGTCATCCATCTTTATTCCCATAGAGCCTTCCAGTAGTTCCTAATACGCCTCAGTCGGAGCACGTAATCATTCGTCTTGTTAGTTCCCAGTGAATTCCCTCGGTATGATCGTTCTTTCATCAGTTTGTTCCCCATTTCATTTCTAGTTTGAGCCTAACACACTATTGTAGCTATCCATGGGTTTGGCTCTCAAAACCTGATGACCAAACGGATCCACGGCACCATCTAATTCCAAACTTAAAGTGCCAAAAGTCTTGTTTTTCATCCAGTAGGCCCTTTTAGAATTGCTAAACGCTCTTTATTGGGGCCTAGATTTCTAGGAACGCTTTCTCGGGATTTGTGTGCATGAATTTCAAATCATACGGATCTAAAAAATAGAAGTCATCCTTCTTTATTCCCATAGAGCCTTCCAGTAGTTCCTAATACGCCTCAGTCGGAGCACGTTATCATTCGTCTTGTTAGTTACGAGTGAATTCCCTCGGTATGATCGTTCTTTCATCAGTTTGTTCCCCGTTTGATTTCTAGTTTCAGCCAAACACACTATTCTAGCTATCCATGGGTTTGGCTCTCAAAACCTGATGACCAAACGGATCCACGGCACCATCTAATTCCAAACTTAAAGTGCCAAAACTCTTGTTTTTCATCCCGTAGGCCCTTTTAGAATTGCTAAACGATCTTTTTTGGGGCCTAGATTTCTAGGAACGCTTTCTGGGATTTGTGTGCATAAATTTCAAATCATACGGACCTAAAAAAATAGAAGTCATCCATCTTTATTCCCATAGAGCCTTCCAGTAGTTCCTAATACGCCTCAGTCGGAGCACGTTATCATTCGTCTTGTTAGTTCCGAGTGAATTCTCTCGGTAAGATCGTTCTTTCATCAGTTTATTCCCCGTTTCATTTCTAGTATGAGCCTAACACACTATTGTAGCTATCCACGGGTTTGGCTCTCAAAACCTGATGACCAAACGGATCCACGACACCATCTAATTCCAAACTTCAAGTGCCAAAACTTCTTGTTTTTCATCTCGTAGGCCATTTTAGAATTGCTAAACGATCTTTTTTGGGGCCTAGATTTCTAGGAACGTTTTCTCGGGATTTGTGTACATTAATTTCAAATCATACGGACCGAAAAAAATAGAAGTCATCCATCTTTATTCCAATAGAGCCTTCCAGTAGTTCCTAATACGCCTCAATCGGAGCACGTTATCATTCGTCTTGTTAGTTCCCAGTGAATTCCCTCGGTATGATCGTTCTTTCATCAGTTTGTTCCCCATTTCATTTCTAGTTTGAGCCTAACACACTATTGTAGCTATCCATGGGTTTGGCTCTCAAAACCTGATGACCAAACGGATCCACGGCACCATCTAATTCCAAACTTAAAGTGCCAAAACTCTTGTTTTTCATCCCGTGGGCCCTTTTAGAATTGCTAAACGATCTTTTTTGGGGCCTAGATTTCTAGGAACGCTTTCTGGGATTTGTGTGCATAAATTTCAAATCATACGGACCTAAAAAAATAGAAGTCATCCATCTTTATTCCCATAGAGCCTTCCAGTAGTTCCTAATACGCCTCAGTCGGAGCACGTAATCATTCGTCTTGTTAGTTCCGAGTGAATTCCCTCGGTAAGATCGTTCTTTCATCAGTTTATTCCCTGTTTCATTTCTAGTTTGAGCCTAACACACTATTGTAGCTATCCACGGGTTTGGCTCTCAAAACCTGATGACCAAACGGATCCACGACACCATCTAATTCCTAACTTTAAGTGCCAAAACTCTTGTTTTTCATCCCGTAGGCCATTTTAGAATTGCTAAACGATCTTTTTTGGGGCCTAGATTTCTTGGAACGCTTTCTCGGGATTTGTGTACATTAATTTCAAATCATACGGACCTAAAAAATAGAAGTCATCCATCTTTATTCCAATAGAGCCTTCCAGTAGTTCCTAATACGCCTCAATCGGAGCACGTTATCATTCGTCTTGTTAGTTCCCAGTGAATTCCCTCGGTATGATCGTTCTTTCATCAGTTTGTTCCCCATTTCATTTCTAGTTTGAGCCTAACACACTGTTGTAGCTATCCATGGGTTTGGCTCTCAAAACCTGATGACCAAACGGATCCACGGCACCATCTAATTCCAAACTTAAAGTGCCAAAACTCTTGTTTTTCATCCCGTGGGCCCTTTTAGAATTGCTAAACGATCTTTTTTGGATCCTAGATTTCTAGGAACGCTTTCTGGGATTTGTGTGCATAAATTTCAAATCATACGGACCTAAAAAAATAGAAGTCATCCATCTTTATTCCCATAGAGCCTTCCAGTAGTTCCTAATACGCCTCAGTCGGAGCACGTTATCATTCGTCTTGTTAGTTCCCAGTGAATTCCCTCGGTATGATCGTTCTTTCATCAGTTTGTTCCCCATTTCATTTCTAGTTTGAGCCTAACACACTATTGTAGCTATCCATGGGTTTGGCTCTCAAAACCTGATGACCAAACGGATCCACGGCACCATCTAATTCCAAATTTAAAGTGCCAAAAGTCTTGTTTTTCATCCAGTAGGCCCTTTTGGAATTGCTAAACGCTCTTTTTTGGGGCCTAGATTTCTAGGAACGCTTTCTCGGGATTTGTGTGCATGAATTTCAAATCATACGGATCTAAAAAATAGAAGTCATCCTTCTTTATTCCCATAGAGCCTTCCAGTAGTTCCTAATACGCCTCAGTCGGAGTACGTTATCATTCGTCTTGTTAGTTACGAGTGAATTCCCTCGGTATGATCGTTCTTTCATCAGTTTGTTCCCCGTTTGATTTCTAGAGCCTAACACACTATTCTAGCTATCCATGGGTTTGGCTCTCAAAACCTGATGACCAAACGGATCCACGGCACCATCTAATTCCAAACTTTAAGTGCCAAAACTCTTGTTTTTTATCCCGTAGGCCCTTTTAGAAGTGCTAAACGATCTTTTTTGGGGCCTAGATTTCTAGGAACGCATTCTCGGGATTTGTGTGCATGAATTTTGCAATAATACTGACCTAAAAAATAGAAGTCATCCATCTTTATTCCCATAGAGTCTTCCAGTAGTTCCTAATAGGCCTCAGTCGGAGCACGTTATCATTCGTCTTGTTAGTTCCGAGTGAATTCCCTCGGTAAGATCGTTCTTTCATAAGTTTATTCCCCGTTTCATTTCTAGTTTGAGCCTAACACACTATTGTAGCTATCCACGGGTTTGGCTCTCAAAACCTGATGACCAAACGGATCCACGACACCATCTAATTCCAAACTTTAAGTGCCAAAACTCTTGTTTTTCATCCCGTAGGCCATTTTAGAATTGCTAAACGATCTTTTTTGGGGCCTAGATTTCTAGGAACGCTTTCTCGGGATTTGTGTACATTAATTTCAAATCATACGGACCTAAAAAATAGAAGTCATCCATCTTTATTCCAATAGAGCCTTCCAGTAGTTCCTAATACGCCTCAATCGTAGCACGTTATCATTCGTCTTGTTAGTTCCCAGTGAATTCCCTCGGTATGATCGTTCTTTCATCAGTTTGTTCCCCATTTCATTTCTAGTTTGAGCCTAACACACTATTGTAGCTATCCATGGGTTTGGCACTAAAAGCCTGATGACCAAACGGATCCATGGCACCATCTAATTCCAAACTTAAAGTGCCAAAACTCTTGTTTTTCATCCCGTGGGCCCTTTTAGAATTGCTAAACGATCTTTTTTGGGGCCTAGATTTCTAGGAACGCTTTCTGGGATTTGTGTGCATGAATGTCAAATCATACGGACCTAAAAAAATAGAAGTCATCCATCTTTATTCCCATAGAGCCTTCCAGTAGTTCCTAATACGCCTCAGTCGGAGCACGTTATCATTCGTCTTGTTAGTTCCCAGTGAATTCCCTCGGTATGATCGTTCTTTCATCAGTTTGTTCCCCATTTCATTTCTAGTTTGAGCCTAACACACTATTGTAGCTATCCATGGGTTTGGCTGTCAAAACCTGATGACCAAACGGATCCACGGCACCATCTAATTCCAAACTTAAAGTGCCAAAAGTCTTGTTTTTCATCCAGTAGGCCCTTTTAGAATTGCTAAACGCTCTTTTTGGGGCCTAGATTTCTAGGAACGCTTTCTCGGGATTTGTGTGCATGAATTTCAAATCATACGGATCTAAAAAATAGAAGTCATCCTTCTTTATTCCCATAGAGCCTTCCAGTAGTTCCTAATACGCCTCAGTCGGAGCACGTTATCATTCGTCTTGTTAGTTACGAGTGAATTCCCTCGGTATGATCGTTCTTTCATCAGTTTGTTCCCCGTTTGATTTCTAGTTTCAGCCTAACACACTATTCTAGCTATCCATGGGTTTGGCTCTCAAAACCTGATGACCAAACGGATCCACGGCACCATCTAATTCCAAACTTTAAGTGCCAAAACTCTTGTTTTTCATCCCGTAGGCCCTTTTAGAAGTGCTAAACGATCTTTTTTGGGGCCTAGATTTCTAGGAACGCTTTCTCGGGATTTGTGTGCATGAATTTTGCAATAATAATGACCTAAAAAATAGAAGTCATCCATCTTTATTCCCATAGAGCCTTCCAGTAGTTCCTAATAGGCCTCAGTCGGAGCACGTTATCATTCGTCTTGTTAGTTCCGAGTGAATTCCCTCGGTAAGATTGTTCTTTCATCAGTTTATTCCCCGTTTCATTTCTAGTTTGAGCCTAACACACTATTGTAGCTATCCACGGGTTTGGCTCTCAAAACCTGATGACCAAACGGATCCACGACACCATCTAATTCCAAACTTTAAGTGACAAAACTCTTGTTTTTCATCCCATAGGCCATTTTAGAATTGCTAAACGATCTTTTTTGGGGCCTAGATTTCTAGGAACACTTTCTCGGGATTTGTGTACATTAATTTCAAATCATACGGACCTAAAAAATAGAAGTCATCCATCTTTATTCCAATAGAGCCTTCCAGTAGTCCCTAATACGCCTCAGTCGGAGCACGTTATCATTCGTCTTGTTAGTTCCGAGTGAATTCCCTCGGTATCATCGTTCTTTGATCAGTTTGTTCCCCGTTTCGTTTCTAGTTTTAGCCTAACACACTGTTGTAGCTATCCATGGGTTTGGCTCTCAAAACCTGATGACCAAACGGATCCACGGCACCATCTAATTCCAAACTTAAAGTGCCAAAACTCTTGTTTTTCATCCCGTGGGCCCTTTTAGAATTGCTAAACGATCTTTTTTGGGGCCTAGATTTCTAGGAACGCTTTCTGGGATTTGTGTGCATAAATTTCAAATCATACGGACCTAAAAAAATAGAAGTCATCCATCTTTATTCCCATAGAGCCTTCCAGTAGTTCCTAATACGCCTCAGTCGGAGCACGTTATCATTCGTCTTGTTAGTTCCCAGTGAATTCCCTCGGTATGATCGTTCTTTCATCAGTTTGTTCCCCATTTCATTTCTAGTTTGAGCCTAACACACTATTGTAGATATCCATGGGTTTGGCTCTCAAAACCTGATGACCAAACGGATCCACGGCACCATCTAATTCCAAACTTAAAGTGCCAAAAGTCTTGTTTTTCATCCAGTAGGCCCTTTTAGAATTGCTAAACGCTCTTTTTTGGGGCCTAGATTTCTAGGAACGCTTTCTCGGGATTTGTGTGCATGAATTTCAAATCATACGGATCTAAAAAATATAAGTCATCCTTCTTTATTCCCATAGAGCCATCCAGTAGTTCCTAATACGCCTCAGTCGGAGCACGTTATCATTCGCCTTGTTAGTTCCGAGTGAATTCCCTCGGTAAGATCGTTTTTTCATCTGTTGGTTCCCCGTTTCATTTCTAGTTTGAGCCTAACACACTATTGTAGATATCGATGGGTTTGGCTCTCAAAACCTGATGACCAAACGGATCCACGGCACCTTCTAATTCCAAATTTTAAGTGCCAAAACTCTTGGTTCTCATCCCGTATGCCCTTTTAGAATTGCTAAACGATCTTTTTTGGGGCCTAGATTTCTAGGAACACTTTCTCGGGATTTGTGTGCATGAATTTCAAATCATACGGACCTAAAAAATAGAAGTCATTCATCTTTATTCCCATAGAGCATTCCAGTAGTCCCTAATACGCCTCAGCAGGAGCACGTTATCATTCGTCTTCTTAGTTACGAGTGAATTCCCTCGGTATGATCGTTCTTTCATCAGTTTGTTCCTCGTTTCATTTCTTGTTTGAGCCTAACACACTATTGTAGCTATCCATGGGTTTGGCTCTCAAAACCTGATGACCAAACGGATCCACGACACCATCTAATTCATTACTTAAAGTGCCAAAACTCTTGTTTTTAATCCCGTAGGCCCTTTTAGAATTGCTAAACGATCTTTTTTGGGGCCTAGATTTCTAGGAACGCTTTCTCAGGATTTGTGTGCATGAATTTCCAATAATACGGACCTAAAAAATAGAAGTCGTCCATCTTTATTCCCATAGAGCCTTCCAGTAGTCCCTAATACGCCTCAGTCGGAGCACGTTATCATTCGTCTTGGTAGTTACGAGTGAATTCTCTCGGTATCATCGTTCTTTCATCAGTTTGTTCCCCGTTCCATTTCTAGTTTCAGCCTAACACACTATTGTAGCTATCCATGGGTTTGGCTCTCAAAACCTGATGACCAAACGGATCCATGACACCATCTAATTCCAATCTTTAAGTGTTAAAACTCTTGTTTTTCATCCCGTAGGCCCTTTTAGAATTGCTAAACGATCTTTTTTGGGGGCGAGATTTCTAGGAACGGTTTCTCGGGATTTGTGTGCATAAATTTCCAATAATACGGATCTTAAAAATAGAAGTCATCCATCTTTATTCCCATAGAGCCTTCCAGTAGTTCGTAATACGCCTCAGTCGGAGCACGTTATCATTCGTCTTGTTAGTTCCGAGTGAATTCCCTCGGTAAGATCGTTCTTTCATTAGTTTGTTACCCGTTTCATTTCTAGTTTGAGCCTAACACACTTTTGTAGCTATCCACGGGTTTGGCTCTCAAAACCTGATGACCAAACGGATCCACGGCACCATCTAATTCCAAAATTTAAGTGCCAAAACTCTTGTTTTTCATCCCGTAGTCCGTTTTAGAATTGCTAAACGATCTTTTTTGTGGCCTAGATTTCTAGGAACGCTTTCTCGGGTATTTGTGTGCATGAATATCAAATCATACGGACCTAAAAAATAGAAGTCATCCATCTTTATTCCCATAGAGCCTTACAGTAGTTCCTAATAGGCCTCAGTCAGAGCACGTTATCATTCGTCTTGTTAGTTCCGAGTGAATTCCCTCGGTAAGATCGTTCTTTCATCAGTTTATTCCCTGTTTCATTTATAGTTTGAGCCTAACACACTATTGTAGCTATCCACGGGTTGTCTCTCAAAACCTGATGACCAAACGGATCCACGACACCATCTAATTCCAAACTTTAAGTGCCAAAACTCTTGTTTTTCATCCCGTAGGCCATTTTAGAATTGCTAAACGATCGATTTTGGGGCCTAGATTTCTAGGAACGCTTACTCGGGATTTGTGTACATTAATTTCAAATCATACGGACCAAAAATATAGAAGTCATCCATCTTTATTCCAATAGAGCCTTCCAGTAGTTCCTAATACGCCTCAATCGGAGCGCGTTATCATTCGTCTTGTTAGTTCCCAGTGAATTCCCTCGGTATGATCGTTCTTTCATCAGTTTGTTCCCCATTTCATTTCTAGTTTGAGCCTAACACACTATTGTAGCTATCCATGGGTTTGGCTCTCAAAACCTGATGACCAAACGGATCCACGGCACCATCTAATTCCAAACTTAAAGTGCCAAAACTCTTGTTTTTCATTCCGTGGGCCCTTTTAGAATTGCTAAATGACCTTTTTTGGGGCCTAGATTTCTAGGAACGCTTTCTGGGATTTGTGTGCATGAATTACAAATCATACGGATCTAAAAAATAGAAGTCATCCATCTTTATTCTCATAGAGGCTTCCAGTAGTTCCTAATACGCCTCAGTCGGAGCACGTTATCATTCGTCTTGTTAGTTCCCAGTGAATTCCCTCGGTATGATCGTTCTTTCATCAGTTTGTTCCCCATTTCATTTCTAGTTTGAGCCTAACACACTATTGTAGCTATCCATGGGTTTGGCTCTCAAAACCTGATGACCAAACGGATCCACGGCACCATCTAATTCCAAACTTAAAGTGCCAAAACTCTTGTTTTTCATTCCGTGGGCCCTTTTAGAATTGCTAAATGACCTTTTTTGGGGCCTAGATTTCTAGGAACGCTTTCTGGGATTTGTGTGCATGAATTACAAATCATACGGATCTAAAAAATAGAAGTCATCCATCTTTATTCTCATAGAGGCTTCCAGTAGTTCCTAATACGCCTCAGTCGGAGCACGTTATCATTCGTCTTGTTAGTTCCCAGTGAATTCCCTCGGTATGATCGTTCTTTCATCAGTTTGTTCCCCATTTCATTCCTTGTTTGAGCCTAACACACTATTGTAGATATCCATGGGTTTGGCTCTCAAAACCTGATGACCAAACGGATCCACGGCACCATCTAATTCCAAACTTAAAGTGCCAAAAGTCTTGTTTTTCATCCAGTAGGCCCTTTTAGAATTGCTAAACGCTCTTTTTTGGGGCCTAGATTTCTAGGAACGCTTTCTCGGGATTTGTGTGCATGAATTTCAAATCATACGGATCTAAAAAATATAAGTCATCCTTCTTTATTCCCATAGAGCCATCCAGTAGTTCCTAATACGCCTCAGTCGGAGCACGTTATCATTCGCCTTGTTAGTTCCGAGTGAATTCCCTCGGTAAGATCGTTTTTTCATCTGTTGGTTCCCCGTTTCATTTCTAGTTTGAGCCTAACACACTATTGTAGATATCGATGGGTTTGGCTCTCAAAACCTGATGACCAAACGGATCCACGGCACCTTCTAATTCCAAATTTTAAGTGCCAAAACTCTTGGTTCTCATCCCGTATGCCCTTTTAGAATTGCTAAACGATCTTTTTTGGGGCCTAGATTTCTAGGAACACTTTCTCGGGATTTGTGTGCATGAATTTCAAATCATACGGACCTAAAAAATAGAAGTCATTCATCTTTATTCCCATAGAGCATTCCAGTAGTCCCTAATACGCCTCAGCAGGAGCACGTTATCATTCGTCTTCTTAGTTACGAGTGAATTCCCTCGGTATGATCGTTCTTTCATCAGTTTGTTCCTCGTTTCATTTCTTGTTTGAGCCTAACACACTATTGTAGCTATCCATGGGTTTGGCTCTCAAAACCTGATGACCAAACGGATCCACGACACCATCTAATTCATTACTTAAAGTGCCAAAACTCTTGTTTTTAATCCCGTAGGCCCTTTTAGAATTGCTAAACGATCTTTTTTGGGGCCTAGATTTCTAGGAACGCTTTCTCAGGATTTGTGTGCATGAATTTCCAATAATACGGACCTAAAAAATAGAAGTCGGCCATCTTTATTCCCATAGAGCCTTCCAGTAGTCCCTAATACGCCTCAGTCGGAGCACGTTATCATTCGTCTTGTTAGTTACGAGTGAATTCTCTCGGTATCATCGTTCTTTCATCAGTTTGTTCCCCGTTCCATTTCTAGTTTCAGCCTAACACACTATTGTAGCTATCCATGGGTTTGGCTCTCAAAACCTGATGACCAAACGGATCCATGACACCATCTAATTCCAATCTTTAAGTGTTAAAACTCTTGTTTTTCATCCCGTAGGCCCTTTTAGAATTGCTAAACGATCTTTTTTGGGGGCGAGATTTCTAGGAACGGTTTCTCGGGATTTGTGTGCATAAATTTCCAATAATACGGACCTTAAAAATAGAAGTCATCCATCTTTATTCCCATAGAGCCTTCCAGTAGTTCGTAATACGCCTCAGTCGGAGCACGTTATCATTCGTCTTGTTAGTTCCGAGTGAATTCCCTCGGTAAGATCGTTCTTTCATTAGTTTGTTACCCGTTTCATTTCTAGTTTGAGCCTAACACACTTTTGTAGCTATCCACGGGTTTGGCTCTCAAAACCTGATGACCAAACGGATCCACGGCACCATCTAATTCCAAAATTTAAGTGCCAAAACTCTTGTTTTTCATCCCGTAGTCCCTTTTAGAATTGCTAAACGATCTTTTTTGTGGCCTAGATTTCTAGGAACGCTTTCTCGGGTATTTGTGTGCATGAATTTCAAATCATACGGACCTAAAAAATAGAAGTCATCCATCTTTATTCCCATAGAGCCTTACAGTAGTTCCTAATAGGCCTCAGTCAGAGCACGTTATCATTCGTCTTGTTAGTTCCGAGTGAATTCCCTCGGTAAGATCGTTCTTTCATCAGTTTATTCCCTGTTTCATTTATAGTTTGAGCCTAACACACTATTGTAGCTATCCACGGGTTGTCTCTCAAAACCTGATGACCAAACGGATCCACGACACCATCTAATTCCAAACTTTAAGTGCCAAAACTCTTGTTTTTCATCCCGTAGGCCATTTTAGAATTGCTAAACGATCGATTATGGGGCCTAGATTTCTAGGAACGCTTACTCGGGATTTGTGTACATTAATTTCAAATCATACGGACCAAAAATATAGAAGTCATCCATCTTTATTCCAATAGAGCCTTCCAGTAGTTCCTAATACGCCTCAATCGGAGCACGTTATCATTCGTCTTGTTAGTTCCCAGTGAATTCCCTCGGTATGATCGTTCTTTCATCAGTTTGTTCCCCATTTCATTTCTAGTTTGAGCCTAACACACTATTGTAGCTATCCATGGGTTTGGCTCTCAAAACCTGATGACCAAACGGATCCACGGCACCATCTAATTCCAAACTTAAAGTGCCAAAACTCTTGTTTTTCATTCCGTGGGCCCTTTTAGAATTGCTAAATGACCTTTTTTGGGGCCTAGATTTCTAGGAACGCTTTCTGGGATTTGTGTGCATGAATTACAAATCATACGGATCTAAAAAATAGAAGTCATCCATCTTTATTCTCATAGAGGCTTCCAGTAGTTCCTAATACGCCTCAGTCGGAGCACGTTATCATTCGTCTTGTTAGTTCCCAGTGAATTCCCTCGGTATGATCGTTCTTTTATCAGTTTGTTCCCCATTTCATTTCTAGTTTGAGCCTAACACACTATTGTAGCTGTCCATGGGTTTGTCTCTCAAAACCTGATGACCAAACGGATCCACGGCACCATCTAATTCCAAACTTAAAGTGCCAAAAGTCTTGTTTTTCATCCAGTAGGCCCTTTTAGAATTGCTAAACGCTCTTTTTTGGGGCCTAGATTTCTAGGAACGCTTTCTCGTGATTTGTGTGCATGAATTTCAAATCATACGGATCTAAAAAATAGAAGTCATCCTTCTTTATTCCCATAGAGCCTTCCAGTAGTTCCTAATACGCCTCAGTCGGAGCACATTATCATTCGTCTTGTAAGTTCCGAGTGAATTCCCTCGGTAAGATCGTTCTTAGATCTGTTGGTTCCCCGTTTCATTTCTAGTTTGAGCCTAACACACTATTGTAGATATCGATGGGTTTGGCTCTCAAAACCTGATGACCAAACGGATTCACGGCACCATCTAATTCCAAATTTTAAGTGCCAAAATTCTTGGTTCTCATCTCGTCTGCCCTTTTAGAATTGCTAAACGATATTTTTTGGGGCCTAGATTTCTAGGAACGCTTTCTCGGAAATTTGTGTGCATGAATTTCTAATCATACGGACCTAAAAAATAGAAGTCATTCATCTTTATTCCCATAGAGCCTTCCAGTAGTCCCTAATACGCCTCAGTCGGAGCACGTTATCATTCGTCTTGTTAGTTACGAGTGAATTCCCTCGGTATGATCGTTCTTTCATCAGTTTGTTCCCCGTTTGATTTCTAGTTTCAGCCTAACACACTATTGTAGCTATCCATGGGTTTGGCTCTCAAAACCTGATGACCAAACGGATCCACGGCACCATTTAATTCCAAACTTTAAGTGCCAAAACTCTTGTTTTTCATCCCGTAGGCCCTTTTAGAAGTGCTAAACGATCTTTTTTGGGGCCTAGATTTCTAGGAACGCTTTCTCGGGATTTGTGTGCATGAATTTTGCATTAATACTGACCTAAAAAATAGAAGTCATCCATCTTTATTCCCATAGAGTCTTTCAGTAGTTCCTAATACGCCTCAGTCAGAGCACGTTATCATTCGTCTTGTTAGTTCCGAGTGAATTCCCTCGGTATGATCGTTCTTTCATCAGTTTGTTCCCCGTTTCATTTCTAGTTTGAGCCTAACACACTATTGTAGCTATCCATGGGTTTGGCTCTCAAAACCTGATGACCAAACGGATCCACGACACCGTCTAATTCATAACTTAAAGTGCCAAAACTCTTGTTTTTAATCCCGTAGGCCCTTTTAGAATTGCTAAACGATCTTTTTTGGGGCCTAGATTTCTAGGAACGCTTTCTCAGGATTTGTGTGCATGAATTTCCAATAACACGGACCTAAAAAATAGAATCCGTCCATCTTTATTCCCATAGAGCCTTCCAGTAGTTCCTAATACGCCTCAGTCGGAGCACGTTATCATTCATCTTGTTAGTTCCGAGTGAATTCCCTCGGTATGATCGTTCTTTCATCAGTTTGTTCCCCGTTTCATTTCTAGTTTGAGCCTAACACACTATTGTAGCTATCCAAGGCTTTGGCTCTCAAAACCTGATGACCAAACGGATCCACGACACCATCTAATTCATAACTTAAAGTGCCAAAACTCTTGTTTTTAATCCCGTAGGCCCTTTTAGAATTGCTAAACGATCTTTTTTGGGGCCTAGATTTCTAGGAACGCTTTCTCGGGATTTGTGTGCATGAATTTCCAATAATACGGACCTAAAAAATAGAAGTTGTCCATCTTTATTCCCATAGAGCCTTCCAGTAGTTCCTAATACGCCTCAGTCGGAGCACGTTATCATTCGTCTTGTTAGTTCCGAGTGAATTCCCTCGGTATGATCGTTCTTTCATTAGTTGGTTCCCCGTTTCATTTCTAGTTTGAGCCTAACACACTATTGTAGCTATCCATGACTTTGGCTCTCAAAACCTGATGACCAAACGGATCCACGACACCATCTAATTCATAACTTAAAGTGCCAAAACTCTTGTTTTCTCATCCCGTAGGCCCTTTTAGAATTGCTAAACGATCTTTTTTGGGGCCTAGATTTCTAGGAACGCTTTCTCAGGATTTGTGTGCATGAATTTCCAATAACACGGACCTAAAAAATAGAATCCGTCCATCTTTATTCCCATAGAGCCTTCCAGTAGTTCCTAATACGCCTCAGTCGGAGCACGTTATCATTCATCTTGTTAGTTCCGAGTGAATTCCCTCGGTATGATCGTTCTTTCATCAGTTTGTTCCCCATTTCATTTCTAGTTTGAGCCTAACACACTATTGTAGCTATCCATGGGTTTGGCTCTCAAAACCTGATGACCAAACGGATCCACGGCACCATCTAATTCCAAACTTAAAGTGCCAAAACTCTTGTTTTTCATTCCGTGGGCCCTTTTAGAATTGCTAAATGACCTTTTTTGGGGCCTAGATTTCTAGGAACGCTTTCTGGGATTTGTGTGCATGAATTACAAATCATACGGATCTAAAAAATAGAAGTCATCCATCTTTATTCTCATAGAGGCTTCCAGTAGTTCCTAATACGCCTCAGTCGGAGCACGTTATCATTCGTCTTGTTAGTTCCCAGTGAATTCCCTCGGTATGATCGTTCTTTTATCAGTTTGTTCCCCATTTCATTTCTAGTTTGAGCCTAACACACTATTGTAGCTGTCCATGGGTTTGTCTCTCAAAACCTGATGACCAAACGGATCCACGGCACCATCTAATTCCAAACTTAAAGTGCCAAAAGTCTTGTTTTTCATCCAGTAGGCCCTTTTAGAATTGCTAAACGCTCTTTTTTGGGGCCTAGATTTCTAGGAACGCTTTCTCGTGATTTGTGTGCATGAATTTCAAATCATACAGATCTAAAAAATAGAAGTCATCCTTCTTTATTCCCATAGAGCCTTCCAGTAGTTCCTAATACGCCTCAGTCGGAGCACATTATCATTCGTCTTGTAAGTTCCGAGTGAATTCCCTCGGTAAGATCGTTCTTAGATCTGTTGGTTCCCCGTTTCATTTCTAGTTTGAGCCTAACACACTATTGTAGATATCGATGGGTTTGGCTCTCAAAACCTGATGACCAAACGGATTCACGGCACCATCTAATTCCAAATTTTAAGTGCCAAAATTCTTGGTTCTCATCTCGTCTGCCCTTTTAGAATTGCTAAACGATATTTTTTGGGGCCTAGATTTCTAGGAACGCTTTCTCGGAAATTTGTGTGCATGAATTTCTAATCATACGGACCTAAAAAATAGAAGTCATTCATCTTTATTCCCATAGAGCCTTCCAGTAGTCCCTAATACGCCTCAGTCGGAGCACGTTATCATTCGTCTTGTTAGTTACGAGTGAATTCCCTCGGTATGATCGTTCTTTCATCAGTTTGTTCCCCGTTTGATTTCTAGTTTCAGCCTAACACACTATTGTAGCTATCCATGGGTTTGGCTCTCAAAACCTGATGACCAAACGGATCCACGGCACCATTTAATTCCAAACTTTAAGTGCCAAAACTCTTGTTTTTCATCCCGTAGGCCCTTTTAGAAGTGCTAAACGATCTTTTTTGGGGCCTAGATTTCTAGGAACGCTTTCTCGGGATTTGTGTGCATGAATTTTGCATTAATACTGACCTAAAAAATAGAAGTCATCCATCTTTATTCCCATAGAGTCTTTCAGTAGTTCCTAATACGCCTCAGTCAGAGCACGTTATCATTCGTCTTGTTAGTTCCGAGTGAATTCCCTCGGTATGATCGTTCTTTCATCAGTTTGTTCCCCGTTTCATTTCTAGTTTGAGCCTAACACACTATTGTAGCTATCCATGGGTTTGGCTCTCAAAACCTGATGACCAAACGGATCCACGACACCGTCTAATTCATAACTTAAAGTGCCAAAACTCTTGTTTTTAATCCCGTAGGCCCTTTTAGAATTGCTAAACGATCTTTTTTGGGGCCTAGATTTCTAGGAACGCTTTCTCAGGATTTGTGTGCATGAATTTCCAATAACACGGACCTAAAAAATAGAATCCGTCCATCTTTATTCCCATAGAGCCTTCCAGTAGTTCCTAATACGCCTCAGTCGGAGCACGTTATCATTCATCTTGTTAGTTCCGAGTGAATTCCCTCGGTATGATCGTTCTTTCATCAGTTTGTTCCCCGTTTCATTTCTAGTTTGAGCCTAACACACTATTGTAGCTATCCAAGGCTTTGGCTCTCAAAACCTGATGACCAAACGGATCCACGACACCATCTAATTCATAACTTAAAGTGCCAAAACTCTTGTTTTTAATCCCGTAGGCCCTTTTAGAATTGCTAAACGATCTTTTTTGGGGCCTAGATTTCTAGGAACGCTTTCTCGGGATTTGTGTGCATGAATTTCCAATAATACGGACCTAAAAAATAGAAGTTGTCCATCTTTATTCCCATAGAGCCTTCCAGTAGTTCCTAATACGCCTCAGTCGGAGCACGTTATCATTCGTCTTGTTAGTTCCGAGTGAATTCCCTCGGTATGATCGTTCTTTCATTAGTTGGTTCCCCGTTTCATTTCTAGTTTGAGCCTAACACACTATTGTAGCTATCCATGACTTTGGCTCTCAAAACCTGATGACCAAACGGATCCACGACACCATCTAATTCATAACTTAAAGTGCCAAAACTCTTGTTTTCTCATCCCGTAGGCCCTTTTAGAATTGCTAAACGATCTTTTTTGGGGCCTAGATTTCTAGGAACGCTTTCTCGGGATTTGTGTGCATGAATTTTGCAATAATACTGACCTAAAAAATAGAAGTCATCCATCTTTATTCACATAGAGCCTTCCAGTAGTTCCTAATACGCCTCAGTCGGAGCACGTTATCATTCGTCTTGTTAGTTCCGAGTGAATTCCCTCGGTATGATCGTTCTTTCATCAGTTTGTTCCCCGTTTTGTTTCTAGTTTGAGACTAACACACTATTGTAGCTATCCATGGCTTTGGCTCTCAAAACCTGATGACCAAGCGGATCCACGACACCATCTAATTCCAAACTTTAAGTGCCAAAACTCTTGTTTTTCATCCCATAGGCCCTTTTAGAATTGCTAAACGATCGTTTTTTGGGCTTAGGTTTCTTGGAACGATTTCTCGGAATTTGTCTTCATGAATATCAAATCATACGGACCTAAAAAATGGAAGTCATCCGTCTTTATTCCCATAGAGCCTTCCAGTAGTTCCTAATACACCTCAGTCGGAGCACGTTATCATTCATCTTGTTAGTTCCGAGTGAATTCTCTCGGTATGATCGTTCTTTCATCAGTTTGTTCCCCGTTTCATTTCTAGTTTGAGCCTAACACACTATTGTAGCTATCCATGGGTTTGGCTCTCAAAACCTGATGACCAAACGGATCCACGACACCATCTAATTCATAACTTAAAGTGCCAAAACTATTGTTTTTAATCCCGTAGGCCCTTTTAGAATTGCTAAACGATCTTTTTTGGGGTCTAGATTTCTAGGAACGCTTTATTGGGATTTGTGTGCATGAATCTCCAATAATACGGACCTAAAAAATAGAAGCCGTCCATCTTTATTCCCATAGAGCCTTCCAGTAGTTCCTAATACGCCTCAGTCGGAGCACGTTATCATTTGTCTTGTTAGTTCCGAGTGAATTCACTCGGTAAGATCGTTCTTTCATTAGTTTGTTCCCTGTTTCGTTTCTAGTTTGAGCCTAACACACTATTGTAGATATCGATGGGTTTGGCTCTCAAAACCTGATGACCAAACGGATCCACGGCACCATCTAATTCCAAACTTTAAGTGCCAAAACTCTTGGTTTTCATCCCGTAGGCCCTTTTAGAATTGCTAAACGATCTTTTTGGGGGCTAGATTTCTAGGAACGCTTTCTCGAGATTTGTGTGCATGAATTTCCAATAATACGGATCTAAAAAATAGAAGTCATCCATCTTTATTCCCATAGAGCCTTCCTGTAGTTCCTAATACGCCTCAGTCGGAGCACGTTATCATTCGTCTTGTTAGTTCCGAGTGAATTCCCTCGGTAAGATCGTTCTTTCATTAGTTTGTTCCCCGTTTCATTTCTAGTTTGAGCCTAACACACTATTGTAGATATCGATGGGTTTGGCTCTCAAAACGTGATGACCAAACGGATCCACGGCACCCTCTAATTCCAAACTTTAAGTGCCAAAACTCTTGGTTTCATCCCGTAGGCCCTTTTAGAATTGCTAAACGATCTTTTTTGGGGCCTAGATTTCAAGGAACGCTTTCTCGGGATTTGTGTGCTTGAATTTCAAATCATACGGACCTAAAAAATAGAAGTCATCCATCTTTATTCCCATCGAGCCTTCCAGTAGTCCCTAATACGCCTCAGTCGGAGCACGTTATCATTCGTCTTGTTAGTTCCGAGTGAATTCCCTCGGTATCATCGTTCTTTGATCAGTTTGTTCCCCGTTTCGTTTCTAGTTTTAGCCTAACACACTATTGTAGCTATCCATGGGTTTGGCTCTCAAAACCTGATGACCAAACGGATCCACGGCACCATCTAATTCCAATCTTTAAGTGCCAAAACTCTTGTTTTTCATCCCGTAGTCCCTTTTAGAATTGCTAAACGATCTTTTTTGGGGCCGAGATTTCTAGGAACGCTTTCTCGGGATTTGTGTGCATGAATTTCCAATAATACGGACCTAAAAAATAGAAGTCATCCATCTTTATTCCCATAGAGCCTTCCAGTAGTTCGTAATAGGCCTTAGGCGGAGCACGTTATCATTCGTCTTGTTAGTTCCGAGTGAATTCCCTCGGTAAGATCGTTCTTTCATCAGTTTATTCCCCGTCTTGTTAGTTCCGAGTGAATTCCCTCGGTTAAGAATTGCTTAACGATCTTTTTTGGGGCCTAGATTTCTAGGAACGCTTTCTCGGGATTTGTGTGCATGAATTTCAAATCATACGGACCTAAAAAATAGAAGTCATCCATATTTATTCCCATAGAGCCTTCCAGTAGTTCCTAATATGCCTCAGACGGAGCACGTTATCATTCGTCTTATTAGTTCGAGTGAATTTCCTCGGTATGATCGTTCATTCATCAGTTTGTTCCCCGTTTCATTTCTAGTTTGAGCCTAACACACTATTGTAGCTATCCATGGGTTTGGCTCTTAAAACCTGATAACCAAACGGATCCACGGCACCATCAAATTTCAAACTTTAAGTGCCGAAACTCTTGTTTTTCATCCGTAGGCCCTTTTAGAATTGTTAAACGTCCTTGTTTGGGGCCTAGATTGCTAGGAACGCTTTCTCGGGATTTGTGTGCACAAATTTCAAATCATACGGACCTAAAAAATAGAAGTCATCCATCTTTATTCCCATAGAGCCTTCCAGTAGTTCCTAATACGCCTCAGTCGGAGCACGTTATCATTCGTCTTGTGAGTTCCGAGTGAATTCCCTCGGTATGATCGTTTTTTCATCAGTTTGTCCCCAGTTTCATTTCTAGTTTCAGCCCAACGCACTATTGTAGCTATCAATGTGTTTGGCTCTCAAAACCTGATGACCAAACGGATCCACGGCACCATCTAATTCCATATTTTAAGTGCCAAAACTCTTGTTTTTCATTGCATAGGCCCTTTTAATTAGAATTGCTAAACAATCTTTTTTGGGGCCTAGATTTCTAGGAATGCTTTCTCGGGATTTGGGTGCATGAATTTCAAATCATACGGACCTATAAAATAGAAGTCATCCATCTTTAATCCCATAGAGGCTTCCAGTAGTCCCTAATACGCCTCAGTCGGAGCACGTTATCATTCGTCTTGTTAGTTCCGAGTGAATTCCCTCGGTATCATCGTTCTTTCATCAGTTTGTTCCCCGTTTCGTTTCTAGTTTGAGCCTAACACACTATTGTAGCTATCCATGGCTTTGTCTCTCAAAACCTGATGACCAAACGGATCCACGACACCATCTAATTCCAAACTTTAAGTCCCAAAACTCTTGTTTTTCATTGTGTAGGCCCTTTTAGAATTGCTAAACGATCTTTTTTGGGGCCTAGATTTCTAGGAACACTTTCTCGGGATTTGTGTGCATTAATTTCCAATAATACGGACATAAAAAATAGAAGTCATCCATCTTTATTCCCATAGAGCCTTGCTGTAGTTCCTAATATGCCTCAGACGGAGCACGTTATCATTCGTCTTGTTAGTTCGAGTGAATTCCCTCGGTATGATCGTTCTTTCGTAAGTTTGTTCCCCGTTTCTTTTCTAGTATGAGTCTAACACACTATTGTAGCTATCCATGGGTTTGGCTCTTAAAACCTGATGACCAAACGGATCCACGACACCATCTAATTTCAAACTTTAAGTGGCAAAACTCTTGTTTTTCATTCCGTTGGCCCTTTTAGAATTGCTAAACGATCTTTTTTGGGGCCTAGATTTCTAGGAACGCTTTCTCGGTATTTGTGTGCATTAATTTCCAACAATACGGACATAAAAAATAGAAGTCATCCTTCTTTATTCCCATAGAGCCTTCCAGTAGTTCCTAATACGCCTAAGTCGGAGCACGTTATCATTTGTCTTGTTAGTTCGAGTGAATTCCCTCGGTATGATCGTTCTTTCGTAAGTTTGTTCCCCGTTTCTTTTCTAGTATGAGTCTAACACACTATTGTAGCTATCCATGGGTTTGGCTCTTAAAACCTGATAACCAAACGGATCCACGGCACCATCAAATTTCAAACTTTAAGTGCCGAAACTCTTGTTTTTCATCCGTAGGCCCTTTTAGAATTGTTAAACGTCCTTGTTTGGGGCCTAGATTGCTAGGAACGCTTTCTCGGGATTTGTGTGCACAAATTTCAAATCATACGGACCTAAAAAATAGAAGTCATCCATCTTTATTCCCATAGAGCCTTCCAGTAGTTCCTAATACGCCTCAGTCGGAGCACGTTATCATTCGTCTTGTGAGTTCCGAGTGAATTCCCTCGGTATGATCGTTTTTTCATCAGTTTGTCCCCAGTTTCATTTCTAGTTTCAGCCCAACGCACTATTGTAGCTATCAATGTGTTTGGCTCTCAAAACCTGATGACCAAACGGATCCACGGCACCATCTAATTCCATATTTTAAGTGCCAAAACTCTTGTTTTTCATTGCATAGGCCCTTTTAATTAGAATTGCTAAACAATCTTTTTTGGGGCCTAGATTTCTAGGAACGCTTTCTCGGGATTTGTGTGCATGAATTTCAAATCATACGGACCTATAAAATAGAAGTCATCCATCTTTAATCCCATAGAGGCTTCCAGTAGTCCCTAATACGCCTAAGTCGGAGCACGTTATCATTCGTCTTGTTAGTTCCGAGTGAATTCCCTCGGTATCATCGTTCTTTCATCAGTTTGTTCCCCGTTTCGTTTCTAGTTTGAGCCTAACACACTATTGTAGCTATCCATGGCTTTGTCTCTCAAAACCTGATGACCAAACGGATCCACGACACCATCTAATTCCAAACTTTAAGTCCCAAAACTCTTGTTTTTCATTGTGTAGGCCCTTTTAGAATTGCTAAACGATCTTTTTTGGGGCCTAGATTTCTAGGAACGCTTTCTCGGGATTTGCGTGCATGAATTTCCACGTATACGGACCTAAAAAATAGAAGTCATCCTTCTGATTTCCCATAGAGCCTTCCAGTAGGTCCTAATACGCCTTAGTCGGAGCACGTTATCATTCGTCTTGTTAGTTCGAGTGAATTCCCTCGGTATGATCGTTCTTTCATCAGTTTGTTCCCCGTTTCATTTCTAGTTTGAGCCTAACACACTATTGTAGCTATCCATGGCTTTGGCTCTCAAAACCTGATGACCAAACGGATCCACGACACCATCTAATTCTAAACTTTAAGTCCCAAAACTCTTGTTTTTCATTGTGTAGGCCCTTTTAGAATTGCTAAACGATCTTTTTTGGGGCCTAGATTTCTCGGAACGCTTTCTCGAGATTTGTGTGCATGAATTTCAAATCAAACGGACCTAAAAAATATAAGTCATCCATCTATATTCCCATAGAGCCTTCCAGTAGTCCCTAATACGCCTCAGTCGGAGCACGTTATCATTCGTCTTGTTAGTTCCGAGTGAATTCTCTCGGTGATCGTTCTTTCATAAGTTTGTTCGCCGTTTCATTTCTAGTTTCAGCCTAACACACTATTGTAGCTATCCATGGGTTTGGCTCTCAAAACCTGATGACCAAACGGATCCACGCCACCATCTAATTCCAATCTTTAAGTGCCAAATCTCTTGTTTTTCATCCCGTAGGCCCTTTTAGAATTCCTAAACGATCTTTTTTGGGGCCTAGATTTCTAGGAACGCTTTCTCGGGATTTGTGTGCATGAATTTCCAATAATGCGGACCTAAAAAATAGAAGTGATCCATCTTTATTCCCATAGAGCCTTCAAGTAGCTCCTAATACGCCTCTGTCGGAGCACGTTATCATTCGTCTTGTGAGTTCTGAGTGAATTCCCTCGGTATGATCGTTCTTTCATCAGTTTGTTCGCCGTTTCATTTCTAGTTTCAGCCTAACACACTATTGTAGCTATCGATGGGTTACCTGATGACCAAACGGATCCACGGCACCATCTAATTCCATACTTTAAGTGGCAAAACTCTTGTTTTTCATTGCAGAGGCCCTTTTAGAATTGCTAAACGATCTTTTTTGGGGCCTAGATTTCTCGGAACGCTTTCTCGGGATTTGTGTGCATGAATTTCAAATCATACGGACCTAAAAAATAGAAGTCATCCATCTTTATTCCCATAGAGCCTTCCAGTAGTCCCTAATACGCCTCAGTCGGAGCAGGTTATCATTCGTCTTGTTAGTTCCGAGTGAATTCCCTCGGTATGATCGTTCTTTCATCAGTTTGTTCCCCGTTTCATTTCTAGTTTCAGCCTAACACACTATTGTAGTTATCCATGGGTTTGCTTCTCAAAACCTGATAACCAAACGGATCCACTGCACCATCTAATTCCAATCTTGATGTGCCAGAACTCTAGCACACGGTTTTGGGGTCCGACGTGGATTTAAATGGTCCGGGACCCCGTCACACGATTTTTGCGAAATCATAAAAAACTCGTGATTTCAGCCATTTCTGGCAGTTTTCGTGGGCTATAGTCCACGGTTTTTGGGTCCCGGGAAGATTTCAAAGCCCCGTGACCCCCGGTACACGACTCTTGTGGCATCGTAAAAACTCGCGATTTCGGGCATTTCTGGCCATTTTGGTGGGCTATAGCACACGGTTTTGGGGTCCGACGTGGATTTAAATGACCCGGGACCCGGTCACATGAATTTTGCGAAATCATAAAAAACTCGCGATTTCGGGCATTTCTGGCCGTTTTCGTGGGCTATAGTCCATGGTTTTTGGGTCCCGGGAAGATTTCAAAGCCCCATGACCCCCGGTACACGACTCTAGTGGCATCGTAAAAACTCGCGATTTCGGGCATTTCTGGTAATTTTCGTGGGCTATAGCACATGCTTTTGGGGTCCGACGTGGATTTAAATGGTCCGGGACCCCGTCACACGATTTTTGCGAGATCATAAAAAACTCGTGATTTCAGCCATTTCTGGCTGTTTTCGTGGGCTATAGTCCACGGTTTTTGGGTCCCGGGAAGATTTCAAAGCCCCGTGACCCCCGGTACACGACTCTTGTGGCATCGTAAAAACTCGCGATTTCGGGCATTTCTGGCCATTTTCGTGGGCTATAGCACACGGTTTTGGGTCCGACGTGGATTTAAATGACCCGGGACCCGGTCACATGAATTTTGCGAAATCATAAAAAACTCGCGATTTCGGGCATTTCTGGCCGTTTTCGTGGGCTATAGTCCATGGTTTTTGGGTCCCGGGAAGATTTCAAAGCCCCATGACCCCCGGTACATGACTCTTGTGGCATCGTAAAAACTCGCGATTTCGGGCATTTCTGGTCGTTTTCGTGGGCTATAGCAATTGCTTTTGGGGTCCGACGTGGATTTAAATGGTCCGGGACCCCGTCACACGATTTTTGCGAAATCATAAAAAACCCATGATTTCAGCCATGTCTGTCCGTTTTCGTGGGCTATAGTCCACGGTTTTTGGGTCCCGGGAAGATTTCAAATCCCCGTGACCCCCGGTACACGACTCTTGTGGCATCGTAAAAACTCGCGATTTCGGGCATTTCTGGCAATTTTCGTGGGCTATAGCACACAGTTTTGGGGTCCGACGTGGATTTAAATGGTCTGGGACCCCGTCACACGATTTTTGCGAGATCATAAAAAACTCGTGATTTCAGCCATTTCTGGCTGTTTTCGTGGGCTATAGTCCACGGTTTTTGGGTCCCGGGAAGATTTCAAAGCCCCGTGACCCCCGGTACACGACTCTTGTGGCATCGTAAAAACTCGCGATTTCGGGCATTTCTGGCCATTTTCGTGGGCTATAGCACACGGTTTTGGGGTCCGACGTGGATTTAAATGACCCGGGACCCGGTCACATGAATTTTGCGAAATCATAAAAAACTCGCGATTTCGGGCATTTCTGGCCGTTTTCGTGGGCTATAGTCCATGGTTTTTGGGTCCCGGGAAGATTTCAAAGCCCCATGACCCCCGGTACATGACTCTAGTGGCATCGTAAAAACTCGCGATTTCGGGCATTTCTGGTCGTTTTCGTGGGCTATAGCAATTGCTTTTGGGGTCCGACGTGGATTTAAATGGTCCGGGACCCCGTCACACGATTTTTGCGAAATCATAAAAAACCCATGATTTCAGCCATGTCTGTCCGTTTTCGTGGGCTATAGTCCACGGTTTTTGGGTCCCGGGAAGATTTCAAATCCCCGTGACCCCCGGTACACGACTCTTGTGGCATCGTAAAAACTCGCGATTTCGGGCATTTCTGGCAATTTTCGTGGGCTATAGCACACAGTTTTGGGGTCCGACGTGGATTTAAATGGTCCGGGACCCCGTTACACGATTTTTGCGAAATCATAAAAAACTCGTGATTTCAGCCATTTCTGGCTGTTTTCGTGGGCTATAGTCCACGGTTTTTTGGTCCCGGGAAGATTTCAAAGCCCCGTGACCCCCGGTACACGACTCTTGTGGCATCGTAAAAACTCGCGATTTCGGGCATTTCTGGCCATTTTCGTGGGCTATAGCACACGGTTTTGGGGTCCGACGTGGATTTAAATGACCCGGGACCCGGTCACATGAATTTTGCGAAATCATAAAAAACTCGCGATTTCGGGCATTTCTGGCCGTTTTCGTGGGCTATAGTCCATGGTTTTTGGGTCCCGGGAAGATTTCAAAGACCCGTGACCCCCGGTACACGACTCTAGTGGCATCGTAAAAACTCACGATTTCAGGCATTTCTGCCCGTTTTCGTGGGCTATAGCACACGGTTTTGGGGTTCGACGTGGATTTAAATGGTCTGGGACCTAGTCACACGATTTTTTCGAAATCATAAAAAACTCGTGATTTCAGCCATTTCTGGCCGTTTTCGTGGGCTATAGTACATGCTTTTTGGGTCCCGGGAAGATTTCAAAGCCCCATGACCCCCTGTACACGACTCTAGTGGCATCGTAAAAACTGGCGATTTCGGGCATTTCTGGCATTTTTCGTGGGCTATAGCACACGGTTTTGGGGTCCGACGTGGATTTAAATGGTCCGGGACCCGTCACACGATTTTTGTGAAATCATAGAAAACTCTTGATTTCAGCCATATCTGGCCGTTTTCATGGGCTATAGTCCATGGTTTTTGGGTCGCGGGAAGATTTCAAAGCCCCATGACCCCCGGTACACGACTCTAGTGGCATCGTAAAAACTCGCGATTTCGGGCATTTCTGGTCGTTTTCGTGGGCGATAGCACATGCTTTTGGGGTCCGACGTGGATTTAAATGGTCCGGGACCCCGTCACACGATTTTTGCGAAATCATAAAAAACCCATGATTTCAGCCATGTCTGTCCGTTTTCGTGGGTTATAGTCCACGGTTTTTGGGTCCCGGGAAGATTTCAAATCCCCGTGACCCCCTGTACACGACTCTTGTGGCATCGTAAAAACTCGCGATTTCGGGCATTTCTGGCAATTTTCGTGGGCTATAGCACACAGTTTTGGGGTCCGACGTGGATTTAAATGGTCCGGGACCCCGTCACATGATTTTTGCGAAATCATAAAAAACTCATGATTTCAGCCATGTCTGGCCGTTTTCGTGCGCATAGTTCACGGTTTTTTGGTCCCGGGAAGATTTCAAAGCCCCATGACCCCCGGTACACGACTCTAGTGGCATCATAAAAACTCGCGATTTCGGGCATTTCTGCCCGTTTTCGTGGGCTATAGCACACGGTTTTGGGGTTCGACGTGGATTTAAATGGTCTGGGACCTAGTCACACGATTTTTTCGAAATCATAAAAAACTCGTGATTTCAGCCATTTCTGGCCATTTTCGTGGGCTATAGTCCATGGTTTTTGGGTCCCGGGAAGATTTCAAAGCCCCATGACCCCCGGTACACGACTCTAGTGGCATCGTAAAAACTAGCGATTTCGGGCATTTCTTGCATTTTTCGTGGGCTATAGCACACGGTTTTGGCGTCCGACGTGGATTTAAATGGTCCGGGACCCGGTCACATGATTTTTGCGAAATCATAAAAAACTCGTGATTTCAGCCATGTCTGGCCGTTTTCGTGGGCTATAGTCCACGGTTTTTGGGTCCCGGGAAGATATCAAAGCCCCATGACCCCCGGTACACGACTCTAGTGGCATCGTAAAAAACTCGCGATTTCGGGCATTTCTGGCAATTTTCGTGGGCTATAGCACACGCTTTTGGGGTCCGACGTGGATTTAAATGGTCCGGGACCCCGTCACACGATTTTTGCGAAATCATAAAAAACTCGTGATTTCAGCCATTTCTGGCAGTTTTCGTGGGCTTTAGTCCATGCTTTTTGGGTCCCGGGAAGATTTCAAAGCCCCATGACCCCCGGTACACGACTGTAGTGGCATCGTAAAAACTCGCGATTTCGGGCATTTCTGGCCGTTTTCGTGGGCTATAGCACACGGTTTTGGGGTCCGACGTGGATTTAAATGGTCCGGGACCCGGTCACATGATTTTTGCGAAATCATAAAAAACTCGTGATTTCAGCCATTTCTGGCAGTTTCCGTGGGCTATAGTCCATGATTTTTGGGTCCCGGGAAGATTTCAAAGCCCCATGACCCCCGGTACACGACTCTAGTGGCATCGTAAAAACTGGCGATTTCGGGCATTTCTGGTCGTTTTCTTGGGCTATAGCACACGCTTTTGGGGTCCGACGTGGATTTAAATGGTCCGGGACCCCGTCACACGATTTTTACGAAATCATAAAAAACTCGCGATTTCGGGCATTTCTGGCCGTTTTCGTGGGCTATAGCACACGGTTTTGGGGTCCGACGTGGATTTAAGGGTCTAGGACCCGGTCACATGATTTTTGCGAAATCATAAAAAACTCGCGATTTCGGGCATTTCTGGCCGTTTTCGTGGGCTATAGTCCATGGTTTTTGGGTCCCGGGAAGATTTCGAAGCCCCATGACCCCCGGTACACGACTCTGGTGGCATCGTAAAAACTCGCGATTTCGGGCATTTCTGGCCGTTTTCGTGGGCTATAGCACACGGTTTTGGGGTCCGACGTGGATTTAAATGGTCCGGGACCCGGCCACATGATTTTTGCGAAATCATAAAAAACTCGTGATTTCAGCCATTTCTAGCAGTTTCCGTGGGCTATAGTCCATGATTTTTGGGTCCCGGGAAGATATCAAAGCCCCATGACCCCCGGTACATGACTCTAGTGGCATCGTAAAAAACTCGCGATTTCGGGCATTTCTGGTCGTTTTCTTGGGCTATAGCACACGCTTTTGGGGTCCGACGTGGATTTAAATGGTCCGGGACCCGTCACACGATTTTTACGAACTCATAAAAAACTCATGATTTCAGCCATGTCTGGCCGTTTTCGTGGGCTATAGTCCACGGATTTTGGGTCCCGGGAAGATTTCAAAGCCCCGTGACCCCCGGTACACGACTCTTGTGGCATCGTAAAAACTCGCGATTTCGGGCATTTCCGGCAATTTTCGTGGGCTATAGCTCACAGTTTTGGGGTCCGACGTGGATTTAAATGCTCCGGGACCCCGTTACACGATTTTTGCGAAATCATAAAAAACTCGTGATTTCAGGCATTTCTGGCCGTTTTCGTGCACATAGTCCACGGTTTTTTGGTCCCGGGAAGATTTCACAGCCCCATGACCCCCGGTACACGACTCTAGTGGCATCATAAAAACTCGCGATTTCGGGCATTTCTGGCCGTTTTCGTGCGCTAGAGCACACGGTTTTGGGGTCCGACGTGGATTTAAATGGTCCGGTCCCCGTCACACGATTTTTGCGAAATCGTAAAAAACTCGTGATTTCAGCCATATCTGGCAGTTTTCGTGGGCTATAGTCCATGGTTTTTGGGTCCCGGGAAGATTTCAAAGCCCCGTGACCCCCAATACACGACTCTAGTGGCATCGTGAAAACTCGCGATTTCGGGCATTTCTGGCCGTTTTCGTGGGCTATAGCACACGGTTTTGGGGTCCGACGTGGATTTAAATGGTCTAGGACCCGGTCACATGATTTTTGCGAAATCATAAAAAACTGGCGATTTCAGCCATTTCTGGCAGTTTTCGTGGGCTATAGCACACGGTTTTGATGTCCGACGTGGATTTAAATGGTCCAGGACCCGTCACACGATTTTTGTGAAATCATAAAAAACTCTTGATTTCAGCCATATCTGGCCGTTTTCATGGGCTATAATCCATGGTTTTTGGGTCCTGGGAATATTTCAAAGCCCCATGACCCCCGGTACACGACTCTGGTGGCATCGTAAAAACTCGCGATTTCGGGCATTTCTGGCCGTTTTCGTGGGCTATAGCACACGGTTTTGGGGTCCAACGTGGATTTAAAAGATCCGGGACCCCGTCACACGATTTTTGCGAAATCATAAAAAAACTAATGAATTCAGCCATGTCTAGCCGTTTTCGTGGGCTGTAGTCCATGGTTTTTGGGTCCCGGGAAGATTTCAAAGTCCCGTGACCCCCGGTACACGACTCTTGTGGCATCGTAGAAACTCGCGATTTCGGGCATTTCTGGCCATTTTCGTGGGCTATAGCACACGGTTTTGGGGTCCGACGTGGATTTAAATGGTCCGGGACCCGGTCACATGATTTTTGCGAAATCATAAAAAACTCATGATTTCAGCCATGTCTGGCCGTTTTCGTGGGCTATAGTCCACGGTTTTTGGGTCCCGGGAAGATTTCAAATCCCCGTGACCCCCGGTACACGACTCTTGTGGCATCATAAAAACTCGCGATTTCGGGCATTTCTGGCAATTTTCGTGGGCTATAGCACACGGTTTTGGCGTCCGACGTGGATTTAAATGGTCCGGTCCCCGTTACACGATTTTTGCAAAATAATAAAAAAACTCGTGATTTCAGCCATTTCTGGCCGTTTTCGTGGGCTATAGTCCATGCTTTTTGGGTCCCGGGAAGGTTTCAAAGCTCCATGACCCCCGGTTCACGACTGTAGTGGCATCGTAAAAACTCGCGATTTCGGGCATTTCTGGCCGTTTTCGTGGGCTATAGTCCACGGTTTTTGGGTCCCGGGAAGATTTCAAAGACCCGTGACCCCCGGTACACGACTCTAGTGGCATCGTAAAAACTCGCGATTTCGGGCCGCTTTCGTGGGCTATTGCACACGGTTTTGGGGTCCGACGTGGATTTAAATGGTCCGGGACCCGGTCACATGATTATTGCAAAATCATAAAAAGCTCACGATTTCAGCCATTTCTGGCCGTTTTCGTGGGCTATAGTACATGCTTTTTGGGTCCCGGGAAGATTTCAAAGCCCCATGACCCCCTGTACACGACTCTTGTGGCATCGTAAAAACTGGCGATTTCGGGCATTTCTGGCATTTTTCGTGGGCTATAGCACACGGTTTTGGGGTCCGACGTGGATTTAAATGGTCCGGGACCCGTCACACGATTTTTGTGAAATCATAGAAAACTCTTGATTTCAGCCATATCTGGCCGTTTTCATGGGCTATAGTCCATGGTTTTTGGGTCGCGGGAAGATTTCAAAGCCCCATGACCCCCGGTACACGACTCTAGTGGCATCGTAAAAACTCGCGATTTCGGGCATTTCTGGTCGTTTTCGTGGGCGATAGCACATGCTTTTGGGGTCCGACGTGGATTTAAATGGTCCGGGACCCCGTCACACGATTTTTGCGAAATCATAAAAAACCCATGATTTCAGCCATGTCTGTCCGTTTTCGTGGGTTATAGTCCACGGTTTTTGGGTCCCGGGAAGATTTCAAATCCCCGTGACCCCCGGTACACGACTCTTGTGGCATCGTAAAAACTCGCGATTTCGGGCATTTCTGGCAATTTTCGTGGGCTATAGCACACAGTTTTGGGGTCCGACGTGGATTTAAATGGTCCGGGACCCCGTCACATGATTTTTGCGAAATCATAAAAAACTCATGATTTCAGCCATGTCTGGCCGTTTTCGTGCGCATAGTTCACGGTTTTTTGGTCCCGGGAAGATTTCAAAGCCCCATGACCCCCGGTACACGACTCTAGTGGCATCGTAAAAACTCGCGATTTCGGGCATTTCTGCCCGTTTTCGTGGGCTATAGCACACGGTTTTGGGGTTCGACGTGGATTTAAATGGTCTGGGACCTAGTCACACGATTTTTTCGAAATCATAAAAAACTCGTGATTTCAGCCATTTCTGGCCATTTTCGTGGGCTATAGTCCATGGTTTTTGGGTCCCGGGAAGATTTCAAAGCCCCATGACCCCCGGTACACGACTCTAGTGGCATCGTAAAAACTAGCGATTTCGGGCATTTCTTGCATTTTTCGTGGGCTATAGCACACGGTTTTGGCGTCCGACGTGGATTTAAATGGTCCGGGACCCGGTCACATGATTTTTGCGAAATCATAAAAAACTCGTGATTTCAGCCATGTCTGGCCGTTTTCGTGGGCTATAGTCCACGGTTTTTGGGTCCCGGGAAGATATCAAAGCCCCATGACCCCCGGTACACGACTCTAGTGGCATCGTAAAAAACTCGCGATTTCGGGCATTTCTGGCAATTTTCGTGGGCTATAGCACACGCTTTTGGGGTCCGACGTGGATTTAAATGGTCCGGGACCCCGTCACACGATTTTTGCGAAATCATAAAAAACTCGTGATTTCAGCCATTTCTGGCAGTTTTCGTGGGCTTTAGTCCATGCTTTTTGGGTCCCGGGAAGATTTCAAAGCCCCATGACCCCCGGTACACGACTGTAGTGGCATCGTAAAAACTCGCGATTTCGGGCATTTCTGGCCGTTTTCGTGGGCTATAGCACACGGTTTTGGGGTCCGACGTGGATTTAAATGGTCCGGGACCCGGTCACATGATTTTTGCGAAATCATAAAAAACTCGTGATTTCAGCCATTTCTGGCAGTTTCCGTGGGCTATAGTCCATGATTTTTGGGTCCCGGGAAGATTTCAAAGCCCCATGACCCCCGGTACACGACTCTAGTGGCATCGTAAAAACTCGCGATTTCGGGCATTTCTGGTCGTTTTCTTGGGCTATAGCACACGCTTTTGGGGTCCGACGTGGATTTAAATGGTCCGGGACCCCGTCACACGATTTTTACGAAATCATAAAAAACTCGCGATTTCGGGCATTTCTGGCCGTTTTCGTGGGCTATAGCACACGGTTTTGGGGTCCGACGTGGATTTAAGGGTCTAGGACCCGGTCACATGATTTTTGCGAAATCATAAAAAACTCGCGATTTCGGGCATTTCTGGCCGTTTTCGTGGGCTATAGTCCATGGTTTTTGGGTCCCGGGAAGATTTCGAAGCCCCATGACCCCCGGTACACGACTCTGGTGGCATCATAGAAACTCGCGATTTCGGGCATTTCTGGCCATTTTCGTGGGCTATAGCACACGGTTTTGGGGTCCGACGTGGATTTAAATGGTCCGGGACCCGGTCACATGATTTTTGCGAAATCATAAAAAACTCATGATTTCAGCCATGTCTGGCCGTTTTCGTGGGCTATAGTCCACGGTTTTTGGGTCCCGGGAAGATTTCAAATCCCCGTGACCCCCGGTACACGACTCTTGTGGCATCATAAAAACTCGCGATTTCGGGCATTTCTGGCAATTTTCGTGGGCTATAGCACACGGTTTTGGCGTCCGACGTGGATTTAAATGGTCCGGTCCCCGTTACACGATTTTTGCAAAATAATAAAAAAACTCGTGATTTCAGCCATTTCTGGCCGTTTTCGTGGGCTATAGTCCATGCTTTTTGGGTCCCGGGAAGGTTTCAAAGCTCCATGACCCCCGGTACACGACTGTAGTGGCATCGTAAAAACTCGCGATTTCGGGCATTTCTGGCCGTTTTCGTGGGCTATAGTCCACGGTTTTTGGGTCCCGGGAAGATTTCAAAGACCCGTGACCCCCGGTACACGACTCTAGTGGCATCGTAAAAACTCGCGATTTCGGGCCGCTTTCGTGGGCTATTGCACACGGTTTTGGGGTCCGACGTGGATTTAAATGGTCCGGGACCCGGTCACATGATTATTGCAAAATCATAAAAAGCTCACGATTTCAGCCATGTCTGGCCGTTTTCGTGGGCTATAGTCCACGGTTTTTGGGTCCCGGGAAGATTTCAAATCCCCGTGACCCCCGGTACACGACTCTTGTGGCATCATAAAAACTCGCGATTTCGGGCATTTCTGGCAATTTTCGTGGGCTATAGCACACAGTTTTCGTGGGCTATAGTCCATGATTTTTGGGTCCCGGGAAGATTTCAAAGCCCCATGACCCCCGGTACACGACTTTAGTGGCATCGTAAAAACTCGCGATTTCGGGCATTTCTGGTCGTTTTCTTGGGCTATAGCACACGCTTTTGGGGTCCGACGTGGATTTAAATGGTCCGGGACCCCGTCACACGATTTTTACGAAATCATAAAAAACTCATGATTTCAGCCATGTCTGGCCGTTTTCGTGGGCTATAGTCCACGGATTTTGGGTCCCGGGAAGATTTCAAAGCCCCGTGACCCCCGGTACACGACTCTTGTGGCATCGTAAAAACTCACGATTTCGGGCATTTCCGGCAATTTTCATGGGCTATAGCTTACAGTTTTGGGGTCCGACGTGGATTTAAATGCTCCGGGACCCCGTTACACGATTTTTGCGAAATCATAAAAAACTCGTGATTTCAGGCATTTCTGGCCGTTTTCGTGCACATAGTCCACGGTTTTTTGGTCCCGGGAAGATTTCAAAGCCCCATGACCCCCGGTACACGACTCTAGTGGCATCGTAAAAACTCGCGATTTCGGGCATTTCTGGCCGTTTTCGTGCGCTAGAGCACACGGTTTTGGGGTCCGACGTGGATTTAAATGGTCCGGTCCCCGTCACACGATTTTTGCGAAATCATAAAAAACTCATCATTTCAGCCATATCTGGCAGTTTTCGTGGGCTATAGTCCATGGTTTTTGGGTCCCGGGAAGATTTCAAAGCCCATTGACCCCCAATACACGACTCTAGTGGCATCGTGAAAACTCGCGATTTCGGGCATTTCTGGCCGTTTTCGTGGGCTATAGCACACGGTTTTGGGGTCCGACGTGGATTTAAATGGTCTAGGACCCGGTCACACGATTTTTGCAAAATCATAAACAACTCGTGATTTCAGCCATTTCTGGTCGTTTTCGTGGGCCATAGTCCATGGTTTTTGGGCCCCGGGAAGATTTCAAAGCCCCATGACCTCCGGTACACGACTCTAGTGGCATCGTAAAAACTCGCGATTTCGGGCATTTCGGGCAATTTTCGTGGGCTAGAGCACACGGTTTTGGCGTCCGACGTGGATTTAAATGGTCCGGTCCCCGTTACACGATTTTTGCAAAATCATAAAAACTCGTGATTTCAGCCATTTCTGGCCGTTTTCGTGGGCTATAGTCCATGCTTTTTGGGTCCCGAGAAGATTTCAAAGCTCCATGACCCCCGGTACACGACTGTAGTGGCATCGTAAAAACTCGCGATTTCGGGCATTTGTGGCCGTTTTCGTGGGCTATAGCACACAGTTTTGGGGTCCGACGTGGATTTAAATTGTCCGGGACCCCGTTACACGATTTTTGCGAAATCATAAAAAACTCGTGATTTCAGCCATTTCTGGCAGTTTTCGTGGGCCATAGTCCATGGTTTTTGGGCCCCGGGAAGATTTCAAAGCCCCATGACCTCCGGTACACGACTCTTGTGGCATC
>CM049429.1:99311486-99333895 GCA_026929855.1 Poa annua | reverse complement strand
GGACCCCGTCACTCGATTTTCACGAAATCGTAAAAAAATCGCTATTTCGGACATTTTCGCCAGTTTTCATGGGCTATAGCACACAATTTTGGGGTACGGGGTGGCTTTAGACGGCCCGGGAGCTGTCACACGTGTTTCACGAAATCGTAAAAAAACTCATGATTTCGTGCATTTTTTGCCGTTTTCGTGGGCTATAGCACACGGTTTTTGGGTCTGACGTGGATTTAAATGGTCTGGGACCCGTCATACGATTTCACGAAATTATAAAAAAATCATGATTTCGAGCATATCCGCTCGTTTTCGTGGGCTATAGCACACAATTTTGGGGTACGGGGTTACTTAAGGCGGGACCCCGTCTCACGTGTTTCACGAAATCGTAAAAAAAGTCGTGATTTCGGGATTTTTTTGCCGTTTTCGTGGGCTATAGCACACGGTTTTGGGGTACGGGGTGGCTTTATATGGTCCGGGACCCGTCACACGATTTTCACAAAATCATAAAAACTCATGATTTCGGACATTTATGACCGTTTTATGGGCTGTAGCACACGGTTTTGGGGTCCGCCGTGGATTTATATGATCCGGAACCCGTCACTCGATTTTCACGAAATCATAAAAAACTCGTGATTTCGGACATTTCTGGCCGTTTTCGTGGCCTCTTGCACACGGTTTTGGGGTCTGACGTGGATTTATATGGTCTGGGAGCCGTCACACGATTTTAACGAAATTATAAAAAAATTGTGATTTCAGGCATTTCTGGCCGTTTTCGTGAGCTATAGCACACGGTTTTGGGGCCCGACGTTGATTTATATGGTCCGGGCCCCGTCAGACGATTTTCATGAAATCATAAAAAACTCGTGATCTCGGTCAATTCTGCCCGTTTTCGTGGGCTATAGCAAAAGGTTTTAGGGTCCGACATGGATTTATATGGTCCGGTTCCCGGCACACGATTTTCACAAAATCATTAAAAACTCGTGATTTCGGGCATTTCTGGCCGTTTTCGTGGGCTATAGCACACGGTTTTAGAGTCCGACGTGGATTTATATGGTCTGGGCCTCGTCAGGCGATTTTCATTAAATCATAAAAAACTCGTGATCTCGGTGATTTCTGACCGTTTTCGTGGGATATAGCACACGGTTTTAGGGTCCGACGTGGATTTAAATGGTCCGGGATCCCGTCACATGATTTTCACGAAATTATAAAAAAAACTCGCGATTTTAGGCATTTCTGGCCGTTTTTCGTGGGCTATAGCACAAGGTTTTGGGGTCCGATGGATTTATATGGTCCGAGCCCCGTCACACGATTTTCACGAAATCATAAAAAACTCGTGATTTCGGGCTTTTCTGGCCGTTTTCGTGGGCTATAGCACACGGTTTTGGGGTCCGACGTGGATTTATATGGTCCGGAACTCGTCACGCGATTTTCACGAAATCATAAAAAAAAACTCGTGATTTCGGGCAATTCTGACAGTTTTCGTGAGTTATAGTACACGGTCTTGGGGTCCGATGTGGATTTATATGGTCCGGTACCCCGTCACACAATTTACACGACATGTGATTTCAGGCATTTCTGGCCGTTTTCGTGGGTTATAGCACACGCTTTTGGGGTCCGATGTGGATTTATATGGTCCGGGCCCCGTCAGACGATCCTCACGAAATAATAAAAACTCGTGATTTCGGGCATTTCTGGCCGTTTTCGTGGGCTATAGCACATGATTTTGGGGTCCGACGTGGATTTATATGTTCCGGAACTCATCACGCGATTTTCACGAAATCATAAAAAACTCGTGAATTCGGGCATTTCTGACCGTTTTCGTGAGCTATAGTACACGGTTTTGGGGTCCGGCGTGGATTTAAATGGTCCGGTTCCCCGTCACACAATTTACATGAAATTATAGAAAACTTGTGATTTCAGGCATTTCTGACGTTTTCGTGGGTTATAGCACACGCGTTTGGGTCCGACGTGGATTTATATGGTCCGGGCCCGTCAAACGATTCTTACGAAATCATAAAAAAACTTGTGATTTCGGGCATTTCTGGCCGTTTTCGTGGGCAATAGCATACGGTTTTGGGGTCCGACGTGGATTTAAATGGTCCGGGACCCCGTCACTCGATTTTCACGAAATCGTAAAAAAATCGCTATTTCGGACATTTTCGCCAGTTTTCATGGGCTATAGCACACATTTTGGGGTACGGGGTGGCTTTAGACGGCCCGGGAGCTGTCACACGTGTTTCACGAAATCGAAAAAAAACTCATGATTTCGTGCATTTTTTGCCGTTTTCGTGGGCTATAGCACACGGTTTTTGGGTCTGACGTGGATTTAAATGGTCTGGGACCCGTCATACGATTTTCACGAAATTATAAAAAAATCATGATTTCGAGCATTTCCGCTCGTTTTCGTGGGCTATAGCACACAATTTTGGGGTACGGGGTTACTTAAGGCGGGACCCCGTCTCACGTGTTTCACGAAATCGTAAAAAAAGTCGTGATTTCGGGATTTTTTTGCCGTTTTCGTGGGCTATAGCACACGGTTTTGGGGTACGGGGTGGCTTTATATGGTCCGGGACCCGTCACACGATTTTCACAAAATCATAAAAAACTCATGATTCGGACATTTATGACCGTTTTATGGGCTGTAGCACACGGTTTTGGGGTCCGCCGTGGATTTATATGATCCGGAACCCGTCACTCGATTTTCATGAAATCATAAAAAACTCGTGATTTCGGACATTTCTGGCCGTTTTCGTGGCCTCTTGCACACGGTTTTGGGGTCTGACGTGGATTTATATGGTCTGGGAGCCGTCACACGATTTTAACGAAATTATAAAAAAATTGTGATTTCAGGCATTTCTGGCCGTTTTCGTGAGCTATAGCACACGGTTTTGGGGTCCGACGTTGATTTATATGGTCCGGGCCCCGTCAGACGATTTTCATGAAATCATAAAAAACTCGTGATCTCGGTCAATTCTGCCCGTTTTCGTGGGCTATAGCAAAAGGTTTTAGGGTCCGACATGGATTTATATGGTCCGGGTCCCGGCACACGATTTTCACAAAATCATTAAAAACTCGTGATTTCGGGCATTTCTGGCCGTTTTCGTGGGCTATAGCACACGGTTTTAGAGTCCGACGTGGATTTATATGGTCTGGGCCTCGTCAGGCGATTTTCATTAAATCATAAAAAACTCGTGATCTCGGTGATTTCTGACCGTTTTCGTGGGATATAGCACACGGTTTTAGGGTCCGACGTGGATTTAAATGGTCCGGGATCCCGTCACATGATTTTCACGAAATTATAAAAAAAACTCGCGATTTCAGGCATTTCTGGCCGTTTTCGTGGGCTATAGCACAAGGTTTTGGGGTCCGATGGATTTATATGGTCCGAGCCCCGTCACACGATTTTCACGAAATCATAAAAAACTCGTGATTTCGGGCTTTTCTGGCCGTTTTCGTGGGCTATAGCACACGGTTTTGGGGTCCGACGTGGATTTATATGGTCCGGAACTCGTCACGCGATTTTCACGAAATCATAAAAAAAAACTCGTGATTTCGGGCAATTCTGACAGTTTTCATGCGTTATAGTACACGGTCTTGGGGTCCGATGTGGATTTATATGGTCCGGTACCCCGTCACACAATTTACACGACATGTGATTTCAGGCATTTCTGGCCGTTTTCGTGGGTTATAGCACACGCTTTTGGGGTCCGATGTGGATTTATATGGTCCGGGCCCCGTCAGACGATCCTCACGAAATAATAAAAACTCGTGATTTCGGGCATTTCTGGCCGTTTTCGTGGGCTATAGCACATGATTTTGGGGTCCGACGTGGATTTATATGTTCCGGAACTCATCACGCGATTTTCACGAAATCATAAAAAACTCGTGAATTCGGGCATTTCTGACCGTTTTCGTGAGCTATAGTACACGGTTTTGGGGTCCGGCGTGGATTTAAATGGTCCGGTTCCCCGTCACACAATTTACATGAAATTATAGAAAACTTGTGATTTCAGGCATTTCTGACGTTTTCGTGGGTTATAGCACACGCGTTTGGGGTCCGACGTGGATTTATATGGTCCGGGCCCCGTCAAACGATTCTTATGAAATCATAAAAAAACTCATGATTTCGGGCATTTCTGGCCGTTTTCGTGGGCAATAGCATACGGTTTTGGGGTCCGACGTGGATTTAAATGGTCCGGGACCCCGTCACTCGATTTTCACGAAATCGTAAAAAAATCGCTATTTCGGACATTTTCGCCAGTTTTCATGGGCTATAGCACACAATTTTGGGGTACGGGGTGGCTTTAGACGGCCCGGGAGCTGTCACACGTGTTTCACGAAATCGTAAAAAAACTCATGATTTCGTGCATTTTTTGCCGTTTTCGTGGGCTATAGCACACGGTTTTTGGGTCTGACATGGATTTAAATGGTCTGGGACCCGTCATACGATTTTCACGAAATTATAAAAAAATCATGATTTCGAGCATTTCCGCTCGTTTTCGTGGGCTATAGCACACAATTTTGGGGTACGGGGTTACTTAAGGCGGGACCCCGTCACACGTGTTTCACGAAATCGTAAAAAAAGTCGTGATTTCGGGATTTTTTTGCCGTTTTCGTGGGCTATAGCACACGGTTTTGGGTTACGGGGTGGCTTTATATGGTCTGGGACCCGTCACACGATTTTCACGAAATCATAAAAAACTCATGATTTCGGACATTTATGACCGTTTTATGGGCTGTAGCACACGGTTTCGGGGTCCGCCGTGGATTTATATGATCCGGAACCCGTCACTCGATTTTCACGAAATCATAAAAAACTCGTGATTTCGGACATTTCTGGCCGTTTTCGTGGCCTCTTGCACACGGTTTTGGGGTCTGACGTGGATTTATATGGTCTGGGACCCGTCACACGATTTTAACGAAATTATAAAAAAAATTGTGATTTCAGGCATTTCTGGCCGTTTTCGTGAGCTATAGCACACGGTTTTGGGGTCCGACGTTGATTTATATGGTCCGGGCCCCGTCAGACGATTTTCATGAAATCATAAAAACTCGTGATCTCGGTCAATTCTGCCCGTTTTCGTGGGCTATAGCAAAAGGTTTTAGGGTCTGACATGGATTTATATGGTCCGGGTCCCGGCACACGATTTTCACAAAATCATTAAAAACTCGTGATTTCGGGCATTTCTGGCCGTTTTCGTGGGCTATAACACACGGTTTTAGAGTCCGACGTGGATTTATATGGTCTGGGCCTCGTCAGGCGATTTTCATTAAATCATAAAAAACTCGTGATCTCGGTGATTTCTGACCGTTTTCGTGGGATATAGCACACGGTTTTAGGGTCCGACGTGGATTTAAATGGCCCGGGATCCCGTCACATGATTTTCACGAAATTATAAAAAAAACTCGCGATTTCAGGCATTTCTGGCCGTTTTCGTGGGCTATAGCACAAGGTTTTGGGGTCCGATGGATTTATATGGTCCGAGCCCCGTCACACGATTTTCACGAAATCATAAAAAACTCGTGATTTCGGGCTTTTCTGGCCGTTTTCGTGGGCTATAGCACACGGTTTTGGGGTCCGACGTGGATTTATATGGTCCGGAACTCGTCACGCGATTTTCACGAAATCATAAAAAAAAACTCGTGATTTCGGGCAATTCTGACAGTTTTCATGCGTTATAGTACACGGTCTTGGGGTCCGATGTGGATTTATATGGTCCGGTACCCCGTCACACAATTTACACGACATGTGATTTCAGGCATTTCTGGCCGTTTTCGTGGGTTATAGCACACGCTTTTGGGGTCCGATGTGGATTTATATGGTCCGGGCCCCGTCAGACGATCCTCACGAAATAATAAAAACTCGTGATTTCGGGCATTTCTGGCCGTTTTCGTGGGCTATAGCACATGATTTTGGGGTCCGACGTGGATTTATATGTTCCGGAACTCATCACGCGATTTTCACGAAATCATAAAAAACTCGTGAATTCGGGCATTTCTGACCGTTTTCGTGAGCTATAGTACACGGTTTTGGGGTCCGGCGTGGATTTAAATGGTCCGGTTCCCCGTCACACAATTTACATGAAATTATAGAAAACTTGTGATTTCAGGCATTTCTGACGTTTTCGTGGGTTATAGCACACGCGTTTGGGGTCCGACGTGGATTTATATGGTCCGGGCCCCGTCAAACGATTCTTATGAAATCATAAAAAAACTCATGATTTCGGGCATTTCTGGCCGTTTTCGTGGGCAATAGCATACGGTTTTGGGGTCCGACGTGGATTTAAATGGTCCGGGACCCCGTCACTCGATTTTCACGAAATCGTAAAAAAATCGCTATTTCGGACATTTTCGCCAGTTTTCATGGGCTATAGCACACAATTTTGGGGTACGGGGTGGCTTTAGACGGCCCGGGAGCTGTCACACGTGTTTCACGAAATCGTAAAAAAACTCATGATTTCGTGCATTTTTTGCCGTTTTCGTGGGCTATAGCACACGGTTTTTGGGTCTGACATGGATTTAAATGGTCTGGGACCCGTCATACGATTTTCACGAAATTATAAAAAAATCATGATTTCGAGCATTTCCGCTCGTTTTCGTGGGCTATAGCACACAATTTTGGGGTACGGGGTTACTTAAGGCGGGACCCCGTCACACGTGTTTCACGAAATCGTAAAAAAAGTCGTGATTTCGGGATTTTTTTGCCGTTTTCGTGGGCTATAGCACACGGTTTTGGGTTACGGGGTGGCTTTATATGGTCTGGGACCCGTCACACGATTTTCACGAAATCATAAAAAACTCATGATTTCGGACATTTATGACCGTTTTATGGGCTGTAGCACACGGTTTCGGGGTCCGCCGTGGATTTATATGATCCGGAACCCGTCACTCGATTTTCACGAAATCATAAAAAACTCGTGATTTCGGACATTTCTGGCCGTTTTCGTGGCCTCTTGCACACGGTTTTGGGGTCTGACGTGGATTTATATGGTCTGGGACCCGTCACACGATTTTAACGAAATTATAAAAAAAATTGTGATTTCAGGCATTTCTGGCCGTTTTCGTGAGCTATAGCACACGGTTTTGGGGTCCGACGTTGATTTATATGGTCCGGGCCCCGTCAGACGATTTTCATGAAATCATAAAAAACTCGTGATCTCGGTCAATTCTGCCCGTTTTCGTGGGCTATAGCAAAAGGTTTTAGGGTCTGACATGGATTTATATGGTCCGGGTCCCGGCACACGATTTTCACAAAATCATTAAAAACTCGTGATTTCGGGCATTTCTGGCCGTTTTCGTGGGCTATAACACACGGTTTTAGAGTCCGACGTGGATTTATATGGTCTGGGCCTCGTCAGGCGATTTTCATTAAATCATAAAAAACTCGTGATCTCGGTGATTTCTGACCGTTTTCGTGGGATATAGCACACGGTTTTAGGGTCCGACGTGGATTTAAATGGCCCGGGATCCCGTCACATGATTTTCACGAAATTATAAAAAAAACTCGCGATTTCAGGCATTTCTGGCCGTTTTCGTGGGCTATAGCACAAGGTTTTGGGGTCCGATGGATTTATATGGTCCGAGCCCCGTCACACGATTTTCACGAAATCATAAAAAACTCGTGATTTCGGGCTTTTCTGGCCGTTTTCGTGGGCTATAGCACACGGTTTTGGGGTCCGACATGGATTTATATGGTCCGGAACTCGTCACGCGATTTTCACGAAATCATAAAAAAAAACTCGTGATTTCGGGCAATTCTGACTGTTTTCGTGCGTTATAGTACACGGTCTTGGGGTCTGATGTGGATTTATATGGTCCGGTACCCCGTCACACAATTTACACGACATGTGATTTCAGGCATTTCTGGCCGTTTTCGTGGGTTATAGCACACGCTTTTGGGGTCCGATGTGGATTTATATGGTCCGGGCCCCGTCAGACGATCCTCACGAAATAATAAAAACTCGTGATTTCGGGCATTTCTGGCTGTTTTCGTGGGCTATAGCACATGATTTTGGGGTCCGACGTGGATTTATATGTTCCGGAACTCATCACGCGATTTTCACGAAATCATAAAAAACTCGTGAATTCGGGCATTTCTGACCGTTTTCGTGAGCTATAGTACACGGTTTTGGGGTCCGGCGTGGATTTAAATGGTCCGGTTCCCCGTCACACAATTTACATGAAATTATAGAAAACTTGTGATTTCAGGCATTTCTGACGTTTTCGTGGGTTATAGCACACGCGTTTGGGGTCCGACGTGGATTTATATGGTCCGGGCCCCGTCAAACGATTCTTACGAAATCATAAAAAAACTCGTGATTTCGGGCATTTCTGGCCGTTTTCGTGGGCACTAGCATACGGTTTTGGGGTCCGATGTGGATTTAAATGGTCCGGGACCCGTCACTCGATTTTCACGAAATCGTAAAAAAATCGCTATTTCGGACATTTTCGCCAGTTTTCATGGGCTATAGCACACAATTTTGGGGTACGGGGTGGCTTTAGACGGCCCGGGAGCTGTCACACGTGTTTCACGAAATCGTAAAAAAACTCATGATTTCGTGCATTTTTTGCCGTTTTCGTGGGCTATAGCACACGGTTTTTGGGTCTGACGTGGATTTAAATGGTCTGGGACCCGTCATACGATTTTCACGAAATTATAAAAAAATCATGATTTCGAGCATTTCCGCTCGTTTTCGTGGGCTATAGCACACAATTTTGGGGTACGGGGTTACTTAAGGCGGGACCCCGTCACACGTGTTTCACGAAATCGTAAAAAAAGTCGTGATTTCGGGATTTTTTTGCCGTTTTCGTGGGCTATAGCACACGGTTTTGGGGTACGGGGTGGCTTTATATGGTCCGGGACCCGTCACACGATTTTCACGAAATCATAAAAAACTCATGATTTCGGACATTTATGACCGTTTTATGGGCTATAGCACACGGTTTTGGGGTCCGCCGTGGATTTATATGATCCGGAACCCGTCACTCGATTTTCACGAAATCATAAAAAACTCGTGATTTCGGACATTTCTGGCTGTTTTCGTGGCCTCTTGCACACGGTTTTGGGGTCTGACGTGGATTTATATGGTCTGGGACCCGTCACACGATTTTAACGAAATTATAAAAAAAATTGTGATTTCAGGCATTTCTGGCCGTTTTCGTGAGCTATAGCACACGGTTTTGGGGTCCGACGTTGATTTATATGGTCCGGGCCCCGTCAGACGATTTTCATGAAATCATAAAAAACTCGTGATCTCGGTCAATTCTGCCCGTTTTCGTGGGCTATAGCAAAAGGTTTTAGGGTCCGACATGGATTTATATGGTCCGGGTCCCGGCACACGATTTTTACAAAATCATTAAAAACTCGTGATTTCGGGCATTTCTGGCCGTTTTCGTGGGCTATAGCACACGGTTTTAGAGTCCGACGTGGATTTATATGGTCTGGGCCTCGTCAGGCGATTTTCATTAAATCATAAAAAACTCGTGATCTCGGTGATTTCTGACCGTTTTCGTGGGATATAGCACACGGTTTTAGGGTCCGACGTGGATTTAAATGGCCCGGGATCCCGTCACATGATTTTCACGAAATTATAAAAAAAACTCGCGATTTCAGGCATTTCTGGCCGTTTTCGTGGGCTATAGCACAAGGTTTTGGGGTCCGATGGATTTATATGGTCCGAGCCCCGTCACACGATTTTCACGAAATCATAAAAAACTCGTGATTTCGGGCTTTTCTGGCCGTTTTCGTGGGCTATAGCACACGGTTTTGGGGTCCGACGTGGATTTATATGGTCCGGAACTCGTCACGCGATTTTCACGAAATCATAAAAAAAACTCGTGATTTCGGGCAATTCTGACAGTTTTCGTGAGCTATAGTACACGGTCTTGGGGTCCGATGTGGATTTATATGGTCCGGTACCCCGTCACACAATTTACACGACATGTGATTTCAGGCATTTCTGGCCGTTTTCGTGGGTTATAGCACACGCTTTTGGGGTCCGATGTGGATTTATATGGTCCGGGCCCCGTCAGACGATCCTCACGAAATCATAAAAAACTCGTGATTTCGGGCATTTCTGGCCGTTTTCATCGGCAATAGCATACGGTTTTGGGGTCCGACGTGGATTTAAATGGTCCAGGACTCCGTCACACGATTTTCACAAAATCGTAAAAAAATCATGATTTCGAACATTTCCGCCCGTGTTCGTGGGCTATAGCACACAATTTTGGGGTACGGGGTGGCTTTAGACGGCCCGGGACCTGTCACACGTGTTTCACGAAATCGTAACAAAACTCATGATTTCGGGCATTTTTTGCCGTTTTCGTGGGCTATAGCACACGGTTTTGGGGTCTGACGTGGATTTAAATGGTCCGGGCCCCGTCACACGATTTTCACGAAATCATAAAAAAATCGTGATTTCGGGCATTTCTGCCCGTTTTCTTGGGCTATAGCACACAATTTTGGGGTACGGGGTGACTTTAGGCGGCCCGGGACCCCGTCACACGTGTTTCACGAAATCGTAAAAAAAGTCGTGATTTCGGGATTTTTTTGCCGTTTTCGTGGGCTATAGCACACGGTTTTGGGGTACGGGTGGCTTTATATGGTCTGGGACCCGTCACACGATTTTCACGAAATCATAAAAAACTCGTGATTTCAGGCATTTCTGACCGTTTTGTGGGCTATAGCACACGTTTTGGGGTCCGACGTGGATTTATATGATACGGAACCCGTCACTCGATTTTCACGAATCATAAAAACTCATGATTTCGGACATTACTGGCCGTTTTCGTGGCCTATAGCACACGGTTTTGGGGTCCGACGTGGATTTATATGGTCTGAGACCCGTGACGCGATTTTAACGAAATTATAAAAAACTTGTGATTTCAGGAATTTCTGGCCGTTTTTTTTTTTGGCTATAGCAAACGGTTTTTGGTTCCGACGTGGATTTATATGGTCCGGGCCCCGTCAGACGTTTTTCACAAAATCATAAAAAACTCGTAATTTCGGGCATTTTTGGCCGTTTTCGTGGGCAATAGCACACGGTTTGGGGGTTCGACGTGGATTCAAATGGTCCGGGGCCCCGTCACACGATTTTCACAAAATCATAAAAAACTCATGATTGCGGGCATTTCTGACCGTTTTCGTGGGTTATAGCACACGGTTTTGGGGTCCGACGAGGATTTATATGGTCCAGGGCCTATCACACGATTTTCACGAATTCATAAAAATCGTGATTTCGGTCATTTCTGACCGTTTTCGTGGGCCATAGTAGACGGTTTTGGGGTCCGACGTGGATTTATATGGTCCAGGACCCGTCACAAGATTTTCACGAAATCATAAAAAACTCATGGTTTCGGGCATTTCTGACCGTTTTCATGGGATATAGCACACGGTTTTGGGGTCCGACGTTGATTTATATGGTCCGGGCCCCGTCAGACGATTTTCATGAAATCATAAAAAACTCTTGATCTCGGTCAATTCTGCCCGTTTTCGTGGGCTATAGCAAAAGGTTTTAGGGTCCGACATGGATTTATATGGTCCGGGTCCCGGCACACGATTTTCACAAAATCATAAAAAACTCGTGATTTCGGGCATTTCTGGCCGTTTTCGTGGGCTATAGCACACGGTTTTAGAGTCCGACGTGGATTTATATGGTCTGGGCCTCGTCAGGCGATTTTCATTAAATCATAAAAAACTCGTGATCTCGGTGATTTCTGACCGTTTTCGTGGGATATAGCACACGGTTTTAGGGTCCGACGTGGATTTAAATGGTCCGGGATCCCGTCACATGATTTTCACAAAATTATAAAAAAAACTCGCGATTTCAGGCATTTCTGGCCGTTTTCGTGGGCTATAGCACAAGGTTTTGGGGTCCGATGGATTTATATGGTCCGAGCCCCGTCACACGATTTTCACGAAATCATAAAAAACTCGTGATTTCGGGCTTTTCTGGCCGTTTTCGTGGGCTATAGCACACGGTTTTGGGGTCCGACGTGGATTTATATGGTCCGGAACTCGTCACGCGATTTTCACGAAATCATAAAAAAAACTCGTGATTTCGGGCAATTCTGACAGTTTTCGTGAGCTATAGTACACGGTCTTGGGGTCCGCTGTGGATTTATATGGTCCGGTACCCCCGTCACACAATTTACACGACATGTGATTTCAGGCATTTCTGGCCGTTTTCGTGGGGTTATAGCACACGCTTTTGGGGTCCGATGTGGATTTATATGGTCCGGGCCCCGTCAGACGATCCTCACGAAATCATAAAAAACTCGTGATTTCGGGCATTTCTGGCCGTTTTCATCGGCAATAGCTGGGGTCCGACGTGGATTTAAATGGTCCAGGACTCCGTCACACGATTTTCACAAAATCGTAAAAAAATCGTGATTTCGAACATTTCCGCCCGTGTTCGTGGGCTATAGCACACAATTTTGGGGTACGGGGTGGCTTTAGACGGCCCGGGACCTGTCACACGTGTTTCACGAAATCGTAACAAAACTCATGATTTCGGGCATTTTTTGCCGTTTTCGTGGGCTATAGCACACGGTTTTGGGGTCTGACGTGGATTTAAATGGTCCGGGCCCCGTCACACGATTTTCACGAAATCATAAAAAAATCGTGATTTCGGGCATTTCTGCCCGTTTTCTTGGGCTATAGCACACAATTTTGGGGTACGGGGTGACTTTAGGCGGCCCGGGACCCCGTCACACGTGTTTCACGAAATCGTAAAAAAAGTCGTGATTTCGGTATTTTTTTGCCGTTTTCGTGGGCTATAGCACACGGTTTTGGGGGTACGGGTGGCTTTATATGGTCTGGGACCCGTCACACGATTTTCACGAAATCATAAAAAACTCGTGATTTCAGGCATTTCCGACCGTTTTGTGGGCTATAGCACACGTTTTGGGGTCCGACGTGGATTTATATGATACGGAACCCGTCACTCGATTTTCACGAATCATAAAAACTCATGATTTCGGACATTACTGGCCGTTTTCGTGGCCTATAGCACACGGTTTTGGGGTCCGACGTGGATTTATATGGTCTGAGACCCGTCACGCGATTTTAACGAAATTATAAAAAACTTGTGATTTCAGGAATTTCTGGCCGTTTTTTTTTGGGCTATAGCAAACGGTTTTTGGTTCCGACGTGGATTTATATGGTCCGGGCCCCGTCAGACGTTTTTCACAAAATCATAAAAAACTCGTAATTTCGGGCATTTTTGGCCGTTTTCGTGGGCAATAGCACACGGTTTGGGGGTTCGACGTGGATTCAAATGGTCCGGGACCCCGTCACACGATTTTCACAAAATCATAAAAAACTCGTGATTGCGGGCATTTCTGACCGTTTTCGTGGGTTATAGCACACGGTTTTGGGGTCCGACGAGGATTTATATGGTCCAGGGCCTATCACACGATTTCCACGAATTCATAAAAATCGTGATTTCGGTCATTTCTGACCGTTTTCGTGGGCCATAGTAGACGGTTTTGGGGTCCGACGTGGATTTATATGGTCCAGGACCCGTCACAAGATTTTCACGAAATCATAAAAAACTCATGGTTTCGGGCATTTCTGACCGTTTTCATGGGATATAGCACACGGTTTTGGGGTCCGACGTTGATTTATATGGTCCGGGCCCCGTCAGACGATTTTCATGAAATCATAAAAAAACTCTTGATCTCGGTCAATTCTGCCCGTTTTCGTGGGCAATAGCAAAAGGTTTTAGGGTCCGACATGGATTTATATGGTCCGGTCCCGGCACAACACGATCTTTCACAAAATCATAAAAAACTCGTGATTTCGGCATTTCTGGCCGTTTTCGTGGGCTATAGCACACGGTTTTAGAGTCCGACGTGGATTTATATGGTCTGGGCCCCGTCAGGCGATTTTCATTAAATCATAAAAAACTCGTGATCTCGGTGATTTCTGACCGTTTTCGTGGGATATAGCACACGGTTTTAGGGTCCGACGTGGATTTAAATGGTCTGGGATCCCGTCACATGATTTTCACGAAATTATAAAAAAAACTCGTGATTTTAGGCATTTCTGGCCGTTTTCGTGGGCTATAGCACAAGGTTTTGGGGTCCGATGGATTTATATGGTCCGAGCCCCGTCACACGATTTTCACGAAATCATAAAAAACTCGTGATTTCGGGCTTTTCTGGCCGTTTTCGTGGGCTATAGCACACGGTTTTGGGGGTCCGACGTGGATTTATATGGTCCGGAACTCGTCACTGCGATTTTCACGAAATCATAAAAAAAAACTCGTGATTTCGGGCAATTCTGACAGTTTTCGTGAGCTATAGTACACGGTCCTTGGGGTCCGATGTGGATTTATATGGTCCGGTACCACCGTCACACAATTTACACGACATGTGATTTCAGGCATTTCTGGCCGTTTTCGTGGGTTATAGCACACGCTTTTTGGGGTCCGATGTGGATTTATATGGTCCGGGCCCCCGTCAGACGATCCTCACGAAATCATAAAAAAACTCGTGATTTCGGGCATTTCTGGCCGTTTTCATCGGCAATAGCATACGGTTTTGGGGTCCGACGTGGATTTAAATGGTCCAGGACTCCGTCACACGATTTTCATAAAATCGTAAAAAAATCATGATTTCGAACATTTCCGCCCGTGTTCGTGGGCTATAGCACACAATTTTGGGGTACGGGGTGGCTTTAGACGGCCCGGGACCTGTCACACGTGTTTCACGAAATCGTAACAAAACTCATGATTTCGGGCATTTTTTGCCGTTTTCGTGGGCTATAGCACACGGTTTTGGGGTCTGACGTGGATTTAAATGGTCCGGAGCCCCGTCACACGATTTCTCACGAAATCATAAAAAAATCGTGATTTCGGGCATTTCTGCCCGTTTTCTTGGGCTATAGCACACAATTTTGGGGTACGGGGTGACTTTAGGCGGCCCGGGACCCCGTCACACGTGTTTCACGAAATCGTAAAAAAAAGTCGTGATTTCGGGATTTTTTTGCCGTTTTCGTGGGCTATAGCACACGGTTTTGGGGTACGGGTGGCTTTATATGGTCTGGGACCCGTCACACGATTTTCACGAAATCATAAAAAACTCGTGATTTCAGGCATTTTCTGACCGTTTTGTGGGCTATAGCACACGTTTTGGGGTCCGACGTGGATTTATATGATACGGAACCCGTCACTTCGATTTTCACGAATCATAAAAACTCATGATTTCGGACATTACTGGCCGTTTTCGTGGCCTATAGCACACGGTTTTTGGGGTCCGACGTGGATTTATATGGTCTGAGACCCGTGACAGCGATTTTAACGAAATTATAAAAACTTGTGATTTCAGGAATTTCTGGCCGTTTTTTTTTTGGCTATAGCAAACGGTTTTTGGTTCCGACGTGGATTTATATGGTCCGAGGCCCCGTCAGACGTTTTTCACAAAATCATAAAAAACTCGTAATTTCGGGCATTTTGGCCGTTTTCGTGGGCAATAGCACACGGTTTGGGGGTTCGACGTGGATTCAAATGGTCCGGGGCCCCCGTCACACGATTTTCACAAAATCATAAAAAACTCATGATTGCGGGCATTTCTGACCGTTTTCGTGGGTTATAGCACACGGTTTTGGGGTCCGACGAGGATTTATATGGTCCAGGGGCCTATCACACACGATTTTCACGAATTCATAAAAATCGTGATTTCGGTCATTTTTGACCGTTTTCGTGGGCCATAGTAGACGGTTTTGGGGTCCGACGTGGATTTATATGGTCCAGGACCCGTCACAAGATTTTCACGAAATCATAAAAAACTCATGGTTTCGGGCATTTCTGACCGTTTTTCATGGGATATAGCACACGGTTTTGGGGTCCGACGTTGATTTATATGGTCCGGAGCCCCCGTCAGAGACGATTTTCATGAAATCATAAAAAACTCTTGATCTCGGTCAATTCTGCCCGTTTTCGTGGGCTATAGCAAAAGGTTTTAGGGTCCGACATGGATTTATATGGTCCCGGGTCCCGGCACACGATTTTCACAAAATCATAAAAAACTCGTGATTTCGGGGCATTTCTGGCCGTTTTCGTGGGCTATAGCACACGGTTTTAGAGTCCGACGTGGATTTATATGGTCTGGGCCTCGTCAGAGCCGATTTTCATTAAATCATAAAAAACTCGTGATCTCGGTGATTTCTGACCGTTTTCGTGGGATATAGCACACGCGTTTTTAGGGTCCGACGTGGATTTAAATGGTCCGGGATCCCGTCACATGATTTTCACAAAGTTATAAAAAAAAACTCGCGATTTCAGGCATTTCTGGCCGTTTTCGTGGGCTATAGCACAAGGTTTTGGGGTCCGATGGATTTATATGGTCCGAGCCCCGTCACACGATTTTCACGAAATCATAAAAAACTCGTGATTTCGGGCTTTTCTGGCCGTTTTCGTGGGCTATAGCACACGGTTTTGGGGGTCCGAAACGTGGATTTATATGGTCCGGAACTCGTCACGCGATTTTCACGAAATCATAAAAAAAAACTCGTGATTTCGGGCAATTCTGACAGTTTTCGTGAGCTATAGTACACGGTCTTGGGGTCCCGCTGTGGATTTATATGGTCCAGGTACCCCCGTCACACAATTTACACGACATGTGATTTCAGGCATTTCTGGCCGTTTTCCGTGGGTTATAGCACACGCTTTTGGGAGTCCGATGTGGATTTATATGGTCCGAGGCCCCCGTCAGACGATCCTCACGAAATCATAAAAAACTCGTGATTTCGGGCATTTCTGGCCGTTTTCATCGGCAATAGCTGGGGTCCGACGTGGATTTAAATGGTCCAGGACTCCGTCACACGATTTTCACAAAATCGTAAAAAAAATCGTGATTTCGAACATTTCCGCCCGTGTTCGTGGGCTATAGCACACAATTTTGGGGTACGGGGTGGCTTTAGACGGCCCGGGACCCTGTCACACGTGTTTCACGAAATCGTAACAAAACTCATGATTTTCGGGCATTTTTTGCCGTTTTCGTGGCTATAGCACACGGTTTTGGGGTCTGACGTGGATTTAAATGGTCCGGGCCCCGTCACACGATTTTCACGAAATCATAAAAAAATCGTGATTTCGGGCATTTCTGCCCGTTTTCTTGGGCTATAGCACACAATTTTGGGGTACGGGGTGACTTTAGGCGGCCCGGGACCCCGTCACACGTGTTTCACGAAATCGTAAAAAAAGTCGTGATTTCGGTATTTTTTTGCCGTTTTCGTGGGCTATAGCACACGGTTTTGGGGGTACGGGTGGCTTTATATGGTCTGGGACCCGTCACACGATTTTCACGAAATCATAAAAAACTCGTGATTTCAGGCATTTCCGACCGTTTTGTGGGCTATAGCACACGTTTTGGGGTCCGACGTGGATTTATATGATACGGAACCCGTCACTTCGATTTTCACGAATCATAAAAACTCATGATTTCGGACATTACTGGCCGTTTTCCGTGGCCTATAGCACACTCGGTTTTGGGGTCCGACGTGGATTTATATGGTCTGAGACCCGTCACGCGATTTTAACGAAATTATAAAAAACTTGTGATTTCAGGAATTTCTGGCCGTTTTTTTTGGGCTATAGCAAACGGTTTTTGGTTCCGACGTGGATTTATATGGTCCGGGCCCCGTCAGACGTTTTTCACAAAATCATAAAAAACTCGTAATTTCGGGCATTTTTGGCCGTTTTCGTGGGCAATAGCACACGGTTTGGGGGTTCGACGTGGATTCAAATGGTCCGGGACCCCCGTCACACGATTTTCACAAAATCATAAAAAACTCGTGATTGCGGGCATTTCTGACCGTTTTCGTGGGTTATAGCACACGGTTTTGGGGTCCGACGAGGAATTTATATGGTCCAGGGCCTATCACACGATTTCCACGAATTCATAAAAATCGTGATTTCGGTCATTTCTGACCGTTTTCGTGGGCCATAGTAGACGGTTTTTGGGGTCCGACGTGGATTTATATGGTCCCAGGACCCGTCACAAGATTTTCACGAAATCATAAAAAACTCATGGTTTCGGGCATTTCTGACCGTTTTCATGGGATATAGCACAACGGTTTTGGGGTCCGACGTTGATTTATATGGTCCGGGCCCCGTCAGACGATTTTCATGAAATCATAAAAAAACTCTTGATCTCGGTCAATTCTGCCCGTTTTCGTGGGCAATAGCAAAAGGTTTTAGGGTCCGACATGGATTTATATGGTCCGGGTCCCGGCACACGATTTTCACAAAATCATAAAAAACTCGTGATTTCGGGCATTTCTGGCCGTTTTCGTGGGCTATAGCACACGGTTTTAGAGTCCGACGTGGATTTATATGGTCTGGGCCCCGTCAGGCGATTTTCATTAAATCATAAAAAACTCGTGATCTCGGTGATTTCTGACCGTTTTCGTGGGATATAGCACACGGTTTTAGGGTCCGACGTGGATTTAAATGGTCCGGGATCCCGTCACATGATTTTCACGAAATTATAAAAAAACTCGTGATTTTAGGCATTTCTGGCCGTTTTCGTGGGCTATAGCACAAGGTTTTGGGGTCCGAATGGATTTATATGGTCCGAGCCCCGTCACACGATTTTCACGAAATCATAAAAAACCTCGTGATTTCGGGCTTTTCTGGCCGTTTTCGTGGGCTATAGCACACGGTTTTGGGGTCCGACGTGGATTTATATGGTCCGGAACTCGTCACGCGATTTTCACGAAATCATAAAAAAAAAACTCGTGATTTCGGGCAATTCTGACAGATCTTCGTGAGCTATAGTACACGGTCTTGGGGTCCGCTGTGGATTTATATGGTCCGGTACCCCCGTCACACAATTTACACGACATGTGATTTCAGGCATTTCTGGCCGTTTTCGTGGGTATAGCACACGCTTTTGGAGTCCGATGTGGATTTATATGGTCCGGGCCCCGTCAGACGATCCTCACGAAATCATAAAAAACTCGTGATTTCGGGCATTTCTGGCCGTTTTCATCGGCAATAGCTGGGGTCCGACTGTGGATTTAAATGGTCCAGGACTCCGTCACACGATTTTCACGAAATCGTAAAAAAATCGTGATTTCGAACATTTCCGCCCGTGTTCGTGGGCTATAGCACACAATTTTGGGGTACGGGGTGGCTTTAGACGGCCCGGGACCTGTCACACCGTGTTTCACGAAATCGTAACAAAACTCATGATTTCGGGCATTTTTTGCCGTTTTCCGTGGGCCTATAGCACACGGGTTTTGGGGTCTGACGTGGATTTAAATGGTCCGGGCCCCCGTCACACGATTTTCACGAAATCATAAAAAAATCGTGATTTCGGGCATTTCTGCCCGTTTTCTTGGGCTATAGCACACAATTTTGGGGTACGGGGTGACTTTAGGCGGCCCGGGACCCCGTCACACGTGTTTCACGAAATCGTAAAAAAAGTCGTGATTTCGGGATTTTTTTTGCCGTTTTCGTGGGCTATAGCACACGGTTTTGGGGGGTACGGGTGGCTTTATATGGTCTGGGACCCCGTCACACGATTTTCACGAAATCATAAAAAACTCGTGATTTCAGGCATTTCTGACCGTTTTGTGGGCTATAGCACACGTTTTGGGGTCCGACGTGGATTTATATGATACGGAACCCGTCACTCGAATTTTCACGAATCATAAAAACTCATGATTTCGGACATTACTGGCCGTTTTCGTGGCCTATAGCACACGGTTTTGGGGTCCGACGTGGATTTATATGGTCTGAGACCCAGTCACGCGATTTTAACGAAATTATAAAAAACTTGTGATTTCAGGAATTTCTGGCCGTTTTTTTTTGGGCTATAGCAAACGGTTTTTGGTTCCGACGTGGATTTATATGGTCCGGGCCCCCGTCAGACGTTTTTCACAAAATCATAAAAAACTCGTAATTTCGGGCATTTTTGGCCGTTTTCTGTGGGCAATAGCACACGGTTTGGGGGTTCGACGTGGATTCAAATGGTCCGGGACCCCGTCACACGATTTTCACAAAATCATAAAAACTCGTGATTGCGGGCATTTCTGACCGTTTTCGTGGGTTATAGCACACGGTTTTTGGGGTCCGACGAGGATTTATATGGTCCAGGGCCTATCACACGACTATTCCAACGAATTCATAAAAATCGTGATTTCGGTCATTTCTGACCGTTTTCGTGGGCCATAGTAGACGGTTTTGGGGTCCGACGTGGATTTATATGGTCCAGGACCCGTCACAAGATTTTCACGAAATCATAAAAAACTCATGGTTTCGGGCATTTCTGACCGTTTTCATGGGATATAGCACACGGTTTTGGGGTCCGACGTTGATTTATATGGTCCGGGCCCCCGTCAGACGATTTTCATGAAATCATAAAAAACTCTTGATCTCGCGTCAATTCTGCCCGTTTTCGTGGGCTATAGCAAAAGGTTTTAGGGTCCGACATGGATTTATATGGTCCGGGTCCCGGCACACGATTTTCACAAAATCATAAAAAAACCTCGTGATTTCGGGCATTTCTGGCCGTTTTCGTGGGCTATAGCACACGGTTTTAGAGTCCGACGTGGATTTATATGGTCTGGGCCTCGTCAGGCGATTTTCATTAAATCATAAAAAACTCGTGATCTCGGTGATTTCTGACCGTTTTCGTGGGATATAGCACACGGTTTTAGGGTCCGACGTGGATTTAAATGGTCCGGGATCCCGTCACATGATTTTCCACGAAATTATAAAAAAAACTCGCGATTTCAGGCATTTCTGCCGTTTTTCGTGGGCTATAGCACAAGGTTTTGCGGGTCCGATGGATTTATATGGTCCGAGCCCCGTCACACGATATTCACGAAATCATAAAAAACTCGTGATTTCGGGCTTTTCTGGCCGTTTTCGTGGGCCTATAGCACACGGTTTTGGGGTCCGACGTGGATTTATATGGTCCGGAACTCGTCACGCGATTTTCACGAAATCATAAAAAAAACTCGTGATTTCGGGCAATTCTGACAGTTTTCGTGAGCTATAGTACACACGGTCTTGGGGTCCGATGTGGATTTATATGGTCCGGTACCCCGTCACACAATTTACAACGACATGTGATTTCAGGCATTTCTGGCCGTTTTCGTGGGTTATAGCACACGCTTTTGGGGTCCGATGTGGATTTATATGGTCCGGGCCCCGTCAGACGATCCTCACGAAATCCATAAAAAACTCGTGATTTCGGGCATTTCTGGCCGTTTTCATCGGCAATAGCATACGGTTTTGGGGTCCGACGTGGATTTATATGGTCCGGAACTCGTCCACGCGATTTTCACGAAATCATAAAAAAAACTCGTGATTTCGGGCAATTCTGACAGTTTTCGTGAGCTACTAGTACACGGTCTTGGGGTCCGCTGTGGATTTATATGGTCCGGTACCCCCGTCACACAATTTACACGACATGTGATTTCAGGCATTTCTGGCCGTTTTCGTGGGTTATAGCACACGCTTTTGGGGTCCGATGTGGATTTATATGGTCCGGGCCCCGTCAGACGATCCCTCACGAAATCATAAAAAACTCGTGATTTCGGGCATTTCTGGCCGTTTTCATCGGCAATAGCTGGGTCCGACGTGGATTTAAATGGTCCAGGACTCCGTCACACGATTTTCTACGAAATCGTAAAAAAAATCGTGATTTCGAACATTTCCGCCCGTGTTCGTGGGCTATAGCACACAATTTTGGGGTACGGGGTGGCTTTAGACGGCCCGGGACCTGTCACACGTGTTTCACGAAATCGTAACAAAACTCATGATTTCGGGCATTTTTTTGCCGTTTTCGTGGGCTATAGCACACGGTTTTGGGGTCTGACGTGGATTTAAATGGTCCGGGGCCCCGTCACAACGATTTTCACGAAATCATAAAAAAATCGTGATTTCGGGCATTTCTGCCCGTTTTCTTGGGCTATAGCACACAATTTTGGGGTACGGGGGTGACTTTAGGCGGCCCCGGGACCCCGTCACACGTGTTTCACGAAATCGTAAAAAAAGTCGTGATTTCGGGATTTTTTTGCCGTTTTCGTGGGCTATAGCACACGGTTTTGGGGGTACGGGTGGCTTTATATGGTCTGGGACCCGTCACACGATTTTCACGAAATCATAAAAAAACTCGTGATTTCAGGCATTTCTGACCGTTTTGTGGGCTATAGCACACGTTTTGGGGTCCGACGTGGATTTATATGATACGGAACCCCGTCACTCGATTTTCACGAATCATAAAAACTCATGATTTCGGACATTACTGGCCGTTTCTCGTGGCCTATAGCACACGGTTTTTGGGGTCCGACGTGGATTTATATGGTCTGAGACCCGTCACCGCGATTTTAACGAAATTATAAAAAAACTTGTGATTTCAGGAATTTCTGGCCGTTTTTTATCTCTCTCTTTTCCAGGTTT